>DWPV01007791.1:0-10463 GCA_018251915.1 Urbanus proteus proteus
GCTCGCCGGCGAGTACTACGTGGACGACGTGTGCCTCTCGCAGCGCGGCGCGCACCACATGAAGCAGCTCGAGGCGGAGATGGGCATCACGCACACGCGACGCAAGAGACGCTTCAAGAACGACAACGTCGAGAAGGACGCCGGTGAGACGTTTCACTATGTTGTTGGGTTGGGGGATGGAAGCGTTCATGTGGAGAGTTTGTTGTGTTACTTGGAGTGGACGTTACAAGTATCACAGTGTACAAAACAGCACAGTACGATACTGCCTCATTATTAAAAATTACTGTAAATATATGTTCTGTCAGATTAACTATCGGACCGCGGTGTACTCTGTAAATTGTAATATTAATCAAATCAGAATGTAATTTTTTATAATGCATGTGTATGCTCCCATCGATACCCTCCTTTAATAACAGCTAATATGTTAGCAAATACTATAAATAAATATAAAAAGTGTCAGTTGAAAATTTCATAAACATTCAATTTACTTATAATTAAAATATTCAGTGAAATATTTTTTAGCTGACATTTTTATTATTCAGAATGCTTAACCCTAGACATTAAAAATTACATAATATACAGCAACAATTACGATCAAATCATATACTAATGAAACACATTGATATTAACACAAAACTAGATACATATTAGAATAATAGATACAATACTAATACTTAACAGTAGATACGAAAACGATTGTCATCTTGAGTTCTACCATGTATCTAATGAAAGTTTTTAAATTTTTGACGCTGGCATTATGGATTAGAAATAATGGCATCTATTGAAACAGTGGTTCAGAACGCAGAACCAGACGCGGGGGACGACTCGAAGCCCGACAGCACCGCGGAAGTTAAGGAGGAACCAGGTATGCTTCCCTTGTATTACTTTTTATGATTTGTAAAATATAAAAACAAAAAACAATTATAATAGAAGGTTTTTAGAACAGATTTTATTTCAAATATAGATTTTATTTCTTAATATGGTTAATACAAAGTAAAAATATCTATTCAATCTATAAATGACATATCTATTTAATGATATCTTAAATTATAATCTGGAACAAATCTGAATTTTTTAAACTTTATCACTATGAACTTCACATTTATTCTTTTTATTTATTGTTTTACTTTCCCAAAAAATGAAATCACGATACCTGCCTCTTAACTACACAAAAGACATTAATCCAGGTATTCAAGCGAACACAAACCTGAAGGAGGGCATCCTATGGAACGTGGCCAACGACGGCCCGGCGCCCGAGGGCTTCACCATCTACACGACGGACTCCGGCCTCACCGTGCTGCGGCGCAAGCGGCAGCGGAACCTCAACAAGCTGGGCATCGGAGGGTTCGTGGTGCGACAGAGACAGACCACTATCAAGGCGCAGGAGAACGATGAGAAGGACGCTGAAGGGAATGCTGCTTCGGGAGGTAAGCGGATATGGTCCGATTAGATATTATAGCTTTCATAGGGAAATGTTTGATACTAAAATAATTTATTTATTTGCAAATCTCTGCAAATATTTTATCCTCAGTCCTACAGCACTTTATTAAATATTTTGATAAATATCATTTTTAACTTACATAAAGTTTACGATTTATTGTCATTAAACTTACGTATGTTATATTGGTTATATAGATATACTGAATAGAAATAGTAGTTAATTAGTTTATTTTACTTATCACTCATTTTTACTCTGGATCTCTTAATTTTTATACTAAAATTTTGTCTTATCACTAGAATCGCCAGGCTACAAGCGGAAGCCTCGCCGCAAACCGCGGTCGAAACTTATGGAACAATTCCCGTCATACATGCAAGAGGCGTTTTTCGGTAAAGATCTGCTGGAACCAGCGAAATCTGTTGTAAGCTCTACTGGTACGTACCTACTTTCTTTTAATAATTCTAAAATTCTTTACAATGTAAAATGCAAAGTCAAAGTCGGCCATTTCTAAAATAAACTTGAGCCGATTCATACGAAAGATCTTTTAACTAGTATTTTGAAATTAAATGCATGTATCTATCTTTAGGCTACTATTACATACATATTATTTCCTAACTAAAACAGACTCTTCGAGTTTATTACACAATTTACATGAAATACTATTTAGAATGTATCTCGGCCTAAATAGTTTTTCATGTAACCCAATCTGTACTTCGATAATGTCGGTAAGAACCGCAATGCACAGCTAACATAACTAACATTGTAACAAACAATGATCATGTCCCGCAGGCAACCCGCTGGAGAGCCCGGGCACGCCCGAGGGCTACCGCGAGCTGCGCGAGCTGGCCGAGCACTCGGACAGCGACGGCGAGGACGTGCTGCCCGCGCTCACGCCCTTCCCCGCCGACAGCTCTATCACCATCTGTCTTAATACGGTAAGTTCACTAGATGATCGTCAACGCCGTTAAACAAAGCCTAAGCGTAATACTACCTAATGACAGAAAAACATGTCTAGGATGCTATGTACTCATCGAGAGAATTGAGAAAAGTAGGGATTCCTCACGATCGGTATATTCTGCGCCACTCCGCGATGTTATGCTTGGTGGCTATGCTGTTGAAAAGTTTTTTTTAAACCTTAATGGAGTGACAAAGCCATTGAACCATCGATCAATTTTGTTAAAAATTTCTCACAGTAGTGTATGAATATAATATATCACATTAGTCTTATCTCTAGTTAGTTTCTAAAACGTTATGATATCATGAGGCTCATTCTGCATTGTATGAATGTAATCATATTTTATACATCATTCCTTGTTACTCAAATACAGGAAGAAATAGAAGTCCTCCAGTCACTGAAACCGAAAGACGAGAAGGACGACTCCTACAGCGGCATCGGTTTAGACGGTACCAAGATCAAGACGGAAGTGCTTGAGGACGGGCAGCTGAAGCACACGGAGGACTCCACGGCGCTGAAGAACGCGATCCTCGGGCCGCAGCCCAGCGACGCCGAGCCGCCGCCCACCATCGCCACCGAGAGCATTCCTACCGTGCACAGCACTAAGACTGAGACTAGCGGTCAGTACTCTATAACTATTTTGTTACTATAATAGCAGTACAGTTCCTGTACAGTCCCTAGACAGTACAAATAAAAAGCGAGTTTTTATGCTGCTGAAAACTATACTATATTCAAATTTCGAAGAAAATATGCTATGCTCGGTTTGAGTGAACGATGCATTACTGGACGTGTGATGCACCGTACACTTCCTATGTTTATAGTTTCACATGATATTGTATGTTTAATGCCATGGACACTTACAAACCAGTACGAAAATAAGATTCAGATGTAACAAAAATCTAAATTCGTATTTTAGATGTGTGGGATTGAACATGGAACTCATTTGCATTTCATGTCAGTGCATCTAACAGCTCCATTATACTATTTGCAAAAGTTGTTTAGTGTAACTTTTTAGTCTCAGCTTGTAAAGTTTTAGGTTATCACATTCTTGATTTTCAACATATTATATCTGTTGTACAGAAACTGGAGGATCGTCGCAAGCGTCAACAATATCGCCGAAGGACGACCTATCGCTCCTAGGTGTCAATTTAGACGCGATGGTACGCGACTCTCTACCCGACATGGACAGTAATGACGTCGACGAAATATTCAAGGGCGTCTTAACTGATGATTCACAGGTACACTATATTATTTTGAGTTTTTTACTCCATGATAAGTAGTTTTAGTTTTAATGTAAATAAATTGTCTTTTTCGTTTCTTTCTTTTTTTATTTAGGATGTAAGTTTTTTTCTTTTCTTAAGAAACACATGATGCTTATTTATCTTGTATAACGCAATACGTAAACGTAAATATATCAAAGTAATAGCAATAAAACTTTGTATAAGGTAATGGTTATGTTAAAGAAAGTAATGATTTCTTGTTGCCCAGGAATCTCAAGAGTCATCGGTATCTTATGTGAACTCAATGGCAGGCACGCCATATTCGCAGCAGCGGCAACAACTACAGAGTCCAATGGATTATGCATCGCCCTACCATACCGAGTTTGGTAGCAGGTACTACTCATTGTATTTTTTTCTTTTAATTTGTTAAACAAATTTTGTATAGAAATTGTTGAACTGATGTGGATCCTTCACTAGTTCTTCTGCAGACAGCATATTAATATAGACTACTATAACGTATATGTCGGCGTGATGCCACCATCACACTTATGTTGTTGTACTTTTACACTTTTACTTATAATTCGAGGAGAGCAAAGGCTTATAACACTGATCAAATGTAAATGAATGCGCTTCGATAACGCGCAGACTTAAATACTGAATCACAAACAACCTAACTACCGACTACCCACATACTACTGTTTTTTGACATTTGGTATTTAGCTATTTCTAATAAATACAAATGGCTTGCCGCCCATATGTGCGTGTCGTGTGCGGCTGGTGTGTGCGTTTGCGTGGCGCTGCCGATCCGCCTATAGATATATGTAAGTAACTTCATATAAATCTGGTTCACTGTAATTTTTAAGTTTATGCACGTTTTAAGCATATTATTTATATTTTACAGTTACAAGAAATGTTCCCGTTATACAAGGACTGTGTGTACAGAGTTCGTGAACCGACCGCATCTGAAGTGATTAACTTCCTGAAGCCAATATTAACGGAGATTCCGCTAGAACCGCCCGTCATAGAACATAAAGAACCACCGCCTCCTTTACCTAGAGGTGAGTAGATCTATTTCGTTTACAACGTTTGATGAATGAAAGAGATTGTTATAATATTAAAATGTCATTTTTTTACCCATGTAAAGGTTATTAATCTGACTACGATCTACAGTTACCAATCAATGTTTTTTCACTCCTACGAGTACTTTGCTGCTAGCTAGCAAAGCTGCTGCTAGCCTGCTCTTTTAATGCACCCTTTTTTACTTACATAATTTGAGTGAAATGTCCCACTAATCGCAGAATGGAACTTATTAATTCAATAATACTAATAATAATAATGAACGTTCAAGAATAAGTGTGGCTTTTATTGATTTTTGGAATGTCACTTCAAGCTTTAATTTATATGTTTTTATTTTTCCCCTAGCCCCCCCCCCCCCCCCGCCGCGGGAGAGCGAGGCGGAGATAGCGCGGCGCAAGCGCAAGGAGGACTACAAGCTGCGCGAGCTGCGCATCTTCCTGCGCGACATCTGCCGGAAGCTCGCTTCCAACAGGCGCTTCTATAAGTTCACTAAACCTGTGGACTTAGAGGAGGTAGGGCATGATTTATCTGTGCATATGTTTAGTTTATTGCTTCTAAGTTAGAAGTAATACAAGTGTTGTGTAAGTAATAAATGAGAGAAGTATCCTCCAAGGTTTTTCGATGTTTTATATTTAATTACCTGTAATGATACAATATCGCGTAGGGACGCGGAATTATCTGTAAACTTAGGCCATTAACGAACAGAATTAGGCTTAGGCCATTAATGAACAGGTATATGTACCCGTTCCGCATGAATATGCGGAACGGGTACATATACCTGTTCATTTAGTATTAACGTATTCATTAGTTTCAAAGTTTTCAAAGTCAATACCAAGATTACAGTATTACAGCGATGTTGTACTCAATCTCTTTATAAGAGAAAAAGTGATATTTTATGTCTACTATATACATGTAAAAGCCCTTTACAATTTACAACACTGTATTTTGCCTATAATATTTAAAAATAGTTCCTCATGAATACTTGCAGGTAACGGACTACCTAGACATAATCAAACAGCCGATGGACCTAGAGACTATGATGACGAAAGTGGATATGCACAAGTACAACTGCGCTAAGGAGTTCTTGGACGACATTGATCTGATTTGCGCTAACGCTCTCGAGTACAATCCGGATAGGTGAGGAGTAGTTGTATCGTTTAATTTAGATAATTGACATTTGAAAATAAAGTTATCTCTTTTATACTAGTCTACCTGATGATAAGTGGTTACTGTCGAAAAATAACCGTCTGTAAGCAATTTTATATGAACTGAAGTCTCACAAATGCATTTCTACTTCGGAGGACTAAGATGGTTCGCTCATATGAAACTCAGTGTAAAACGATTACTGTTAGTATTGGTATCCCATTTATAAGATGGATATTCAGAGTGAGTAGAGTTTAAGGCTTTATGTCATAGTCCCATGCGCTGGCTAAGAGCGGATTGGTAGATTACTCATACTTGAGAACAATTTTTTTTGCAGAAATATCAAGCAAAAAGATAACCTACAGTATCCTACACCAAAGTAAGTAACGATTATTCGAAGTAGGTATATCTCTCTTTGCCGTTAATAGTATATTACGATACGGGTGATCTAAGTTGCCTATTACTGCACGGCGTGAAGTTAGCGCCCGAGCGAAGCGAGGGTGATAAACGCCGTGCATAATAGGCAACTTAGGTCACTAGTATCGTATTTTATTTTATAGTACGCGTGACATAAGTCCGCTCGCACGCGGAAGGGCGTGCGTAAAGTGCGGGCTTAGGTCACACTGTGCTATAAAATAAATAAAAAAAAAACGTTAATTTGTTATATTTTAGTGGTGATTGTTACTTTCAGGACGTCGTCGGACAAGCAGATCCGTCACGAGGCGTGCTCGCTGCGCGACCACGCGCACGCGCTCATCGACGTGGAGATGGACAGCGACTTCGAGCTGGACTGCCGCGCCATCGCGCAGCGCCGCCGCGACGACGGCGCCGCCGACAACGACCTGCCCGACTTCATATACACCGCGTCCAATTTGCGTGAGTTTCGTTAAATAAATAATACTAGGTTTTGCCCGCGGCTTCGCTCGCGTTAATGTATGCGCGTAATACGTTCATTCGCATTTATAATAGTTAGGTTTGTGTGTTACAAATACAATTCAATCCTATCGAGAGGCCGTAGATATAAATTGGTAGGTTATAAGTATAAAAGTTATTTTTATATCCCTCTGAAGTAGTATATTTTGTGAGGATGAAAGGTAGTCTACATCCTATTCTGGACTCTTAGCTATGTGTGTACAAAATTTCAGAACAATCGGTCAAGCAGTTAAAGCGTGAAGGTTTTCCAAACAAATAAACGGACATTGACATTTATAATAATTAGGATTATAAAGAGGATTTTATAACATTAGAGGATTTAAAATTGTAAACGCAATCAACCTTTCACATTCTTCTACCGAAACGTAATTTTTGGTTTAAAATAATTTAAAGAAATTATTGAATATAATTTAGTCAGTGACGATCATCAATTAAAACGTGAAACAAATCATTAAATATCTAATCAAAGTCATTACAAACCTTTCCTGGCATGCAGAAGTTCTGTCAGAGAAGATAAATTACATGTAAAGAAACCCAATAAAATCCAATTCGGTCGATTGAATTAGTTTTAAAATTCCAATTTGTTCAACAGCTGAAGGTTTCGACTCATCGATAAATGACAGCAAGACTGCAAGAACGCCACAAAACGGCGACAAAATTGAATCTCATTCCGCTAAGCGCAAACGCAGGCGTATCAATGCTTGGTCGAAGGGATTGGTTGTCAAGCGTCAGAAGACTTCACAGAAGGTACCAAATTATAATTTATTTCAATAAATTTAAAATTGAATCTATTGTAAACGAAATGTAGTATGTGTAGTATGTCAGTGAAATGACATTCGTGAAAGTATTTATTATAAGAGGATGATAGGTGCCATCTTAGCTAAGCAATGTAAGTTTACCGACCTAGCTGAAATAAACTTTCTTCTAAATAACACTAAATATTCGTTCTAACGTTAGTTACTGTCTATTTATCTAAACAAGTAATATTTCATTAACAAAACTGCATAGTGCTTCTTTTATTGATAACAACGTTACACTTAGCTAACGCTGAAATTAATCTAACTAGCTCACTTCAAAATAATGTTTCAGAACTACAAAGACACCAGCATGGCGATAACGGACGAGGAGTCGAAGGAGAACAAGCCGCTGTCGATGGTGACGTCGACGCCGTTCGCGCACAACGGCGACGCCAGCACGTCCGCGTCCGACGACGACGCGCCGCTGCGACGACCCGACGACGACGCGCCGGGGGGGCTCGCGCCGCACGCTCATAACAATCACTTGACAGATAGGTGGCTACTCATTATTATGAAATGGCTGAAATGGATGGATGAAATGGCTTATATTAGATATATGACGTGGCGTCATGCAATTTTAGATAGTAGTCGAACAGACGCAAATACGCGTGTGTCAACTTCTTTAGGTATATTTTAGTACTCATCACGTAATCCTTGTTTAACCTACTTGCGTGGTTGATTTTTTGGCGTGAATCAGAGGATTGTTCGTCTGTGTTCGTCCGTTGTGCTTAGAAACTAGACGTTATTCGTCATTGCTCGTGATAATCTAAACGAGGCATAAGGGGAACAAGCCGTTGTCGATGGTGACGTCGACGCCGTTCGCGCACAACGGCGACGCCAGCACGTCCGCGCCCGACGACGACGCGCCGCTGCGACGACCCGACGACGACGCGCCGGGCGGGCTCGCGCCGCACGCATATAACAATCATCTTACCGATAGGTGGCTACTCATTATTATTGTTGTTATTAAGAGTGCCTGGAGGGCTAAAATTCGATAAAGGTCGTGGCATCATGCAATATTTAGATACTCGTTGAATGCGACGCCCCGACGACGACGCGCTGGGCGGGCTCGCGCCGCACGCGCACAACAATCACTTGACATATAGGTGGGTACTCATTATTAACGTTGCAATGGAGAACGGCTCGAAGGGCTTAAATTAGGTATAGGACATGGTGCCATGCAAAATATAGATATTCGCCAAATACAGTCGACTAGACTCAAATACGCGTTTGTCAATTTATTTAGGTATATTTCAGTGCTCATCACGTAATCCTCGTCTTACCTACTTGCGTGGTTGATTTTTTGGCGTGATTCGAAGAATTATTCGTCTGTATTTGTCTGTTGTGCTAAGAAACTAGACGTTATTCGTCATTGGTCGCGATAATCTAAACGAGGCATAAGGAGAACAAGCTGTTGTCGATGGTGACGTCGACGCCGTTCGCGCACAACGGCGACGCCAGCACGTCCGCGTCCGACGACGACGCGCCGCTGCGACGACCCGACGACGACGCGCCCGGCGGGCTCGCGCCGCACGCGCACAACAATCACTTGACAGATAGGTGGGTACTCATTATTAACGTTGGAATGTAGAAAGGCTTGAAGGGCTTAAATTAGGTATAGGACGTGGCGTTATGCAATGTGTAGATACTCGTCGATTACTGTCGAATAGACGCAATTACGCGTGTGTCAATTTCTTTAGGTATATTTTAGTAGTCGTCACGTGATCATCGTCTGATCTACTTGCGTGGTTGATTTTTTGGCGTGAATCAAAGGATCGTTCGTCTGTATTCGTCCGTTGTGCTTAGAATGTAGACGTTATTCGTATGTTCACAATAATCACTTGACAGAGAGGGTACTCATTATTATTGATTAGGACCTTGAGGAACTAAACACCGTTTAAAAGTCTAGTATGGTACCCTCAGATAAATAAAGCAGATAGATCTATCATTCCTAACAAAAAATGAAGTCATTTTTAAAATGGTCGGGTTATAAAAGTAATACAACTTCGCTCAAATACAAGGCGCGTGAGCAATCTGCCTATTTTATTTATCTGAGATGGTGTCCAAAACAATTTACATAAAAATTCGAATTTTGCAAAGGGAGGAGCCAAATCAAATCTCACGACATGTCATCACGAGGTGATCGTGGATAATAATTTATTCAAAAATCCCTCTAGTAATAATGAATGCCGCCATATACGTATGTGCTGAAAGCACACTATAGATGAATAATTGTTTATTTGCAGTCCCGCAAAATCAACAGAGAAAACACCGACGAAAACATCACCAAAGAAGAGGAATTCAGGGCATGACGCAGGAGGGGGTATGTTTAAGTTGTTTCATAATCATACCGTCATCTTAAAATTAATATAAATATTTCACTGTAATTCAACTCCAAACACATCGCTGAAAGTGCTTAAGATTTCTCCATTTTGGCAGGGAATTCTCGATGAGGAAAATGTCATAAATTACTAATAATATTGTTGTTACTACATATTATTATGATTATTTTGTAATAAATATGTAATTTCCCCTTATGTAATTCTAATTATCCCGCTTTTGTGCAACCTAAGTAACAACCCAGCTGATTTATTTTACTTATTACGACTTAACAATCTTATATTATTCCTATATATTATTCAAAATTCAAATTCAAATTCAAAATAATTTATTTGCAGAATAAATTGAAATAGGTACATATTTATCCTGACCCGCTCGGGTATGCAAAATATTCCTTTGATAACATTTCTATTCCATTCCTTACAGAGGCGGAGAAAGTACTGATAAACAAGACTGAGTTAGATAACATTCTGTATAAGAACGCTAAGACCTTACGCGGCGTCGGTCTGGAAGTGCTGCTCGACCTGTACTCGCAGCTGGCCACTGCTGTCCATGCGTAC
>DWPV01007792.1:0-10463 GCA_018251915.1 Urbanus proteus proteus
TGCTTAACACTGCCGTTATAAGGCAGAAATAGGTGTGGCGGTGGGGGCGCCGGAGTCGAACTACATAAAGTTCTACCACCTTCAATAATTTACTATGCGGATATAGTTAGAAACCTTTTATCCTATTTATCTTACCACATTTGTATGGTGGTACCTAGATCAACGCTATACCTCTTTTTAGCGTAAAACAGTTCTCGCGTGGTAGTGAAAACATAAGGTTTGCGTCTCAATTTCATACGAGGTTACTTCAGATTGAAGCCTTCTTGTTTGTGGAGTTGATTACAGATGTCGATGGCCGGTGCGAACTTAGAACGCCATATATAAGTAAATATGTCTCCCAGTTTAATGTTCATATTCAAAACATAAATTTTCCTTCAGCAACGCTTAATATTTATGGAAACTACACAGCGATTAATAGAAAAGTTCTATTGTGTAAGGTTACATCAAATGACAATGAGACTGTTCCGTGACGTTTTATGTCGATCGAAATCTTTTGAACGTGTACAAAGTTAAATTACATGTCTCGCTAATGCATTTCCCTCATAAATCGGTTTGACGGCACCATGATAATTATTGTCACGCAATATAATTCAAAGCGAGCAACCACGCTTAGTACATAGTCTTGTCAGAGGATACTGTACATTGGTGAATTAAGTGAGACATATCCAAACGAGGAGTTGCAACTTAGTCCTCAGGGATAGCAAGCAAATGTGGTCGGCCTCAATTCTGATTATCTCTTCTGTAGTGGATCACAGATAGAAGGCACTAGCCACTTTCTATAAGCTCGCCTTCGTATTCGTTTGCTACTTCGGTATAGTAAAAAAGACGTCATAATGTTTTCTAAAGGTGACAAAATCAAACACAGTCTGAATGGAAATGATCTAGACACTTAATTTATGGAGATTTCTCTTCTATCACATCACGCTATAACGGATATACTTTAGTAAAAAATGTTATCCTCAGCGAACATACAAAAAATATCCTGATACCCAAAAAATCAAATTACAAACCACAGGAAACTCAATTTGATTAAATTTATTGCAATACCAACCCTTTTTTGCTGCATGCTGAGAATAGAAATTCGGTTAGTGCCTTAAATCCCATTGTTTAATAAAAAAAGTTAAATTCATTTGTGATTGATGAAAATTATAATATTATTTACACGGTTTTTTTAGATTACTTTTCGTATAATGTAGAATACTCAGAAACAAAAAATGAACGTTAAATTAGCAAAGAAATAAACAGTTAAGTAATGTAAAATCAATAATTCCAAAATAGATAATTTTAAGTTTTCTGTACACTTAATATTTTCTTAGTAAGAAAATTGTTAATTTTTTAATTACAGGATTTATAGGTGAAGATTTTATATCATAACCATATATTTCTAGCCAAAGTAACTTTACCTTTATTTCTCCAATAGACAAAATAGAACTTTTGTTCTTCACACGATATTTGTAAAAAAAAAACATCAAAGTATTTTTGCCTCGTTATAGCGAGTAAAAGCGGCATTTAATGATGTATTCATAACATCCGTCTGCGTCCAACCCGAAGCAAAGCCTCTTAGAGCTAATCTGGTATAATTGGTGCCTCAGACGAGAGTCGAACGACGACCCTGATTGCCTTGTTAGCGACTGACAGCTCACCTGTTGTTGTAGATATAAAAGTATACATAATGGTCAGGGGTTGTAGAACTTAAGTTTTATTTCTATTTTATAAAATTTGTATTACCTATTTAATTACTCTAGCTTTAATTGAGTTGCAAAAAATGAAGTCGATGTTGATTGAAATATTGATAATTATTGGGTCACTTGTCAAAAGATAAAATATATATTATTTTCATTAATAAATACTAAAATAAATATTATTTGTTTTACATAATAAAGTTAAGTACCTGACATTTATAAAAGTTATGACAATAAAAATATTAGAATCAAAAGAGCAAATAGAACAGGAGTCCAAAAACGAAAAATAAAAAATGTAGGTATAACATAAATATAACATCACAAAATAAGGCCGAGATTAAAAACAGAAGTATCTATAGGAAATTCGCTTTAATTAAGAGTAGAAAACGACTCTTAATAACAAGCTCTTTGAAATGAATCTCGTATCGTATTAAGAGTATATTACAGTTCCAACGAGTATTCAGAAACCGCCCACGGCCAAATTATTAATATGAACCGGTATTCATCACCATGGCATTCAGATCGAATGAATGTGACCGAAAATCTCGGCGGGGATCGGAAAAAATAGTCGCAAAGGGTGGAGGGGTGGGGGCGGAACAACGGCCTCGTTACGCCACTTCCGCCGGATGTCGCCTCGTGATGCATTGTCGTCGGCTTTGAAGGGTGGACACCGATGTTTTCATTTTCATAGACATTAATATCAACCATCTTGATAAATTCGATTTCATAAATCTGAGACGGTCGTGATATTTTAAGGAAAAAAACAGCTATCGGTTTAATAACTTATATTTAACAATAGGTGGGTATGTTGTATATGTAGGTATTCAGTGGTGACCGCAGATGCCATGCAGGGTCCTAGGCTTAATTCGTAGTTGCATAAACATCCGCCTTACTTTTTTATAGATCTAGATATTTCCCTATATGAAACAAAGCCTGAAAATCATAAAATATTAAAGTACACAAACGATGACAAACACTATGGTCACACGCGGTAGTACCCCCATTAGGGAAGACATGTGCCCAACAGTGGACATCAAAGGGCTGATGTATGGTAAAACCGATATACCCATCATTTAAGTACTTTAAAACAACAAATATTTGTTTATTCAATATTAAATTCAATTTACCAATTGCATATAAAACAAACACCCCGATTAACTCGGATATCAAACTCTTCGTAAGTAAACCGCCCCAGACGCCACAGCCATTAAGGTTTGTACAAAATAATAATTACTCGCAAAATAATTATCAGTCGTCACAAATGGCAGCTGTCGTGGTATGGGAAAGTAATAACGTGGATGCAACCGAGGTGTCTTCGGTCCGAGCCCCCCGGGAAATCACGGTAATCCGCGCCGTCGACAACGCACCCGCTAAATCTCTATCGAACGCACTGCAGTGATGTGGCTTGTCGATGTTTTGGTATCGATATTTTTAATCTTAAAATACAGACTCAATTTTTCTATTTTCGCGAAATGTTAATAATATATTTTAGTTATAAAAATTACACTGGCTGAAATCTTTATTTTATCTACATCAATCTTTTAATTAAAAAAAATCGAAAAGCGCTGTGAAACTTGCATTATATAGAGATCTTTATGTCGTCAATGTTAACAATGCTTTAATATTTATTTGTCATTATATAACCCAGCAATTGAGTGGTAACTATGACTCATGAGATTCTCAAACTTGCGGTGGAATAATGTAACAAATGTCCATGTTCTTATGTAGACGATAAGGACATGGAGCTATTTTCCTGACCGAGCAAAAACTTCCAACTAATATCAGGTGAACACATTACACAAAAAATATCAAAATCACCTTAATATCTGTTTCTTTAGTTTTAATAAACATAAAAATAAATTTATCTTCACAATGAGTTTATTCAAGTACTATCGATTATTCGGCAGCTCTACTTAAACCGCATCTGAATCCAGAGATCGCTGTGAATGGGCTCTGATGAATCATGCTCGTTCACATGGAACGATGTACAACGCATTAAGCCCGATATACGCGTTCAAAAGAGGGTTTAAACGTGTAAGGAGTTTATTTCATCCCCCGTATATGAGATATGAAGTGGTATTAAGCTACAGGTATAAATAATGCCTTAAATCGCAATTTTATTAAAAAATATATGCGTGTGCAGGTAAGGAATCTGTCAAGAATTGAGTTTTTTAATCTTTACATGATAAATAAGTTTTTACTTAACCATCTGTAATAGAAATAATAGTTGGTTAAGCTAAAACTTATTCATGATGTAAATAATTACAATTCCGGCCACGCATGTGTCGTCTGTTTGAATCTTGATACTTGATTTACAAACATTTACTCCGCGTTCCTCTCCTCCTGCTATTGTGGTCAATTCCAAGTAGGTAAGTATCTGAGCTTATCTGGAATTATTACAAATTTCTGACTGTAACTCGTTAGACTGTAGCTCGTTTACCATACATATTTAATATTACTACAAAAGTAAATATAAATACGTTGAAAAACTTCGTTCTAAAAAATTTTTGTTACATAAGATAATTTAAGAAAATCCTGTACTTTTGGAAAATTATTATTTCTCCGCCAAAAATCGCACAACTTTTCCCGCGTAAATAATAAAGTTAATTATAAAACGCCACCATCGCAATGTGTCAACGTCGATGAAGACTACTTAGCCGGTAACGAGGCTCACTTCTCTAATAACTGAGATGACAATTACGAGATGACGGTGACAGGCAGACTCATAAGTCTTCATTACTCTCGACCAAGTTGAGCAAAACTTTGCTCAGTCGATACTGAGCGGGCTTAAAGATGATCCGTGATAATATCCCTCCCTCACTATCGCTACGTAGTACAGTTAAATACTGTGCTTATAGCAAAATTATAAAGTTTTTAGTATAATTTCTTAGTATTAAAATCTGTTAGTTCAGAACAAAATTTATAATGATGGTTTATGCGAAGGGTATGAAAAGATCTTGAAAGAACATTTTACGTTTATGCTTATAACGCCACGGGCGGTCAATCATAATGTTCGCGACCATGCTAAATAACTAATCTAACTAAATACTGATTAATTTCTCTGATAAATTTCTCATAACTCTCGAGCGTTCCTGCATTAGCAGAGTAATACGCACACCAGCAGGATTTAGACCCTGCCTTGCTAGAGTACCTATGTACCTACTCTACATTTTGTACTCAGTTGTGGAAGGAAACATAATCAACAGAGACAACAATATTTACACCCTACCTTATAAAAAGACTTGGTAAAAGCAAAAGTTCACAACAAAATATAATATTCAAGACTAAAATAGATTTAATGTCATGTATTTAAAGTATTCCTTTGTCGTAAATATGATTTACCTAATTCCTACAATAATAATAAAATTATATAGTTGTAAGTCGTAAAAATGATAAAATTATCGGAAATATTTGGTTCATTTGTATTTTAAAAAGGTAATAAACATTATGGCGTACTCTAGTAATTAGTTACAACATAAGTTTAATATTATATTAGGTACTTAGTGAAGCCAACATAAAGAAGTTTTAATTTAATATAGACCGGCAAGAATGGGAGCTTCATTAAAAGTGACGAGTCATTAAGGGGCTTGTGACAATAGGATAACGTTACCATTATAATTACTTACAGCTATCTGGCTTAATGGCGTTGAGTAAATATTTTAGCCTTACACAAATTCTAAATTAAATTAGTAAGAAATCTTTACAACATAGTAACCATAGAAAAGGTTTACGGACCTTTAAGAATTTATTTTGATATATAACCGGGGTAAAAAACGCATTAATTTCTAATAGCACGTAGCTTTGAATAATAATCAGAGGTAGGCACGTAAAAATGTACGTGTCAGGGATTCGAACCTCATACCCGATTAAGATAATATAACTATTGTCAAAGTTACTGAGAACAATTCATTATACTTTTTGTATGTTATTATACATATATAGAAAATAAAATCATATTTAGAATGAGCAACATGTCATACAGTTTGTTTTACCAATCTAACACTGTCCCACTGTTGGACACGGGTCTCCTCTCAGAGTGAGAGGGGTTTAGACCATAGCTAAGCCAAGTACGCTAGGGCTCGCAAAGTACGAATAGCTAAGTACAATGATACGTATATAAAATTTAAAACTTATGATTTTAAACTAAACGGGTACTCACAATACGCGGAATTAATTTCTTAATTGCCGATATTTCGACCCAGTTGCATGGATCGTGGTCACGAAATACCCTTACACATTATAATATTAAAACTTATGTCATATAAACTGATAAATTATTTTACAATGTTAGTAGATCCATATTAAACGATACTAAGTAAAATTGCATATCAGAACTGTCTCGAATTAACATACATTATTCAGAGGCTGCACTGCAATAAATCTGCTACAAAGCAGTGAACACGCACCAGCGATCTACGAGTATCCATCATTATCATATTGAGCGAGGAGATTGTAAGGGTAGTGTCAGATTGTTAGCTTTTTCCCCGCTTTCTGAAGCTCCGTTTCGATGGATAGTAAATGTGCCAGACACGTGCCATTGCTGACAAAATAACTGTTTTGTAAAAATTCAAAACGCAGTAACGTATTAATATCATCCGGATAAAGCAATTGATTGATTGATTGATAGCCTATGACTGTATGACGATACATGTATTATACCTATATAAACTGTTTTTTTTTTTAATTATAAAATTATCAATGTGATATAACAATAATTTTTATTAAGAGTTTTGAGGGTAATAAACATTAGAAAAATACTTGTTTTTATTTCTAAATTATAAATATTGGCGTATTTCTTTATGATCAACATGAAAGCTTAGACATATTGCTTATTGGGAGGTAAATTCATTCACTTATTAACTTGAGAAGTTGATATTTCATGTAACTCACTGGTGCATATGCCTGTTTAAGTCTTCGCTAATAAAATACCGCACGTCGTATGAAGAGCCGTATCACGGAAATGGCTGAATCGTGAATGGCCTCCAGGCGCAACGATATTGCTGTTTGCCTTCGACAAATATTTGGCGGACCGGCCCCCTCCCGCTACTTACTGGAGTTAAATCAATATTTAAATCATTTCAAACTTTGATTAATTTGCAGAGATATTGTTTACAATGATGTCGTCGCGTCGGATTAAATGTTTATTAATGTTTCAGACCCAAAGATATGCTTAATATAAAATTTGTTTTTGCTAATACTTATGACTTACTTTAGACCATAATGATAAATAATTAAGGATAATTGTTAAAATATTGAATTGTAAATTATGGAATTATAAACATCAGATACCTATAGAACCTATAGCAGAACTCTAAATAAAACTTTTTTTTGCATTTTACCTATTTAGGTACTTATTATAAGGTAATTATTTATAAGTTGATCGTTAAACAAAAAATATTGTAATAGTTTTTACTATCAGAATTGAATCACTACCTTAAATGAAATCGACTGTGTATATTTTCGTATGTTTATTTAGTTAAAGTATATTATACCTAACTGGAGTGTAGGTATAATTATTAATTACCAATTCTACTTTAATGTGTCCTTTGGGATTAATTTGTAGAATATGAGTGCTTATGGATTTTAAACATATTCATGCTAAATGCAAAGCGCTCTCGATCTAAACTGTGGCTATTAAATGGTTTTAGGGCGTGAATATTTTATGTGTCCCGGTGTCACTCGGATCCCAAGGGAAGGGTACATAGTAAACTGTACGAGCACTTAATTATGGGGAAGCAGCGAGGAAGGGAACCAGATTTTAATTAACACTGAGAAACGCTCATTGAATAGTGGAAGACAGTAGAAGTAAGTGTAGTTAGAGGGACATACATATCCGGGCATACGAACTAAGTCCTCTGGGGTAGGTAACATAACCGTGGTCAACATCAGGTAATAACTGGGGATGATTACAGATGCTTGGGTGGCAGTGGTCAAGTACCATCAGGTTGACGGTATATTCTTTTACTACAACCAATTATTTAAAAGAAAACTATTTTAAAATATATGAAATTGTTCTCAAACTTACTAACTGAAATAAAATTTGTACACCGTGAATAATATTCCAACAATAAACAAAGAAACTCTAGCCAACTCACTTAAGATTTCCGAAATAAAAAGAAGACAAACAAACACCTAATATTCTTTGAGAATTTAAATAAATTCTACTTGAGGGAGAGCGGGCTCCCGTTGCAGAAAGGGAAATGGCAACTAATAAAAATGCCAAAAAGAAAACGAGCCTTGTTAAAGTGTCAAATGGATACATAAGCCCTCTTTTATGCAAATTCAATTTTGTTGATCTAATATCCTAAAAGGATAGAGTTACACTTAGTTCATAGAGTTATTAGCTATGCTCGCGGTTTTGCCCACGATAAAAACATACTAATATTGCTGACATGCATATAGGTAACTGAATTTTTAGGTTTATCCAAATAATTACGTAGCATTAGAACAACAGATATTCCGATTAAGAGAATAATTTTTCAAATGCGTTTACTTGACCAAATCTGAAGTCGTAGAGATTATAGAGTAAACAGGATTCGTCATTATAACGTTGAAATCATTTTGATCAAAATACCGCGTTTATACGCTCCGAAATCAGCTTTTATAATTGCATGTTCATTTTTGCCGTAAATAAATAAACCTCATAATTAAACATACTTATAATAACCAATTTTCACCATGCAAAGAAGCGTAATTATTAATTTCGTCGCTTATAAATAATCAGCAATTGTGTATCTTTGCCAACCTATGTATATATATGGGCCTAATATATCTCTGTTTAAAACAATCATAAGTATGATAAGTTAAGAATCACAGACAGGTACATATCTTTGTTAAGAATCTTGCAACAATAGTTTTATAGATTTTGGGTGGAGTAAACATAAACATCTTAAAATACTGCAGCAGGAAGATGTACTTACTAAATTAAGTACCTATAATGGTTATAAAAAACTACTATCAATAACCACAAAATTGTAGACACGGGCCAATGAGCAATCCGAAATCACATAGCCGTCCAAAATCGACCGGCCAGCGCAACGTGAGGAAGAGGCGATTCGTCACCGGTCACACAACCATTAATTTCTATAGAAAAATACACAGGGAGCTTTTACAGCACTTTCGATAACATCAGAACTACATTAGAGTGGTATTTTTCAGAATCTTTTGTTAACGTCGACGTGTACGAATAACGTCTGAGTTAATACTTTGATAATACCGATACTGATAATACCAACAGAATTTGAAATGACTCAAATGAGCAAAATATTATATACCTACATTACCTATTTTATTTTATACACTTTTATAATAATTTAAAGTCAGCCTTAACAGGCGGTATCTCCACGAATGATTAAACGCCTATAAAACTTTATGCGTAAAATAACTGAATAAGATTAATACAAAATTTCAATCTCTATTTTAGGTGGACGTGCTTACTTAAATATGGAACGTTTATAACGCGGGAGGATCGGAAGTAGGATTAGTGGCAGATTTACATATTTGATGCCCGTAGGCAAAGGTGGTAGTTAGAACAGTTCGACTCCGGTGGCACCACCGCCACACCTATTTCTGCCTTATAACAGCAGTGTTCAGGTCTGAAGGGTGTGGGTGTGGTGAAGGACACGACGAAATAAAAAGTTATTTTTTTACGATTAGGAAAAATTATGGTATGGTTCTGAAAGCATGTCAATTCAAGAGTCCGATACAAAAAGCAAACCTAAAAAACTTAAAATTTATGACAGCTAAAAGTCTCAGAGTAAAAGAAGGTGTGCTTTTCGAACAATTTACAAAAATGCAAATATCTCGAAAACCAATAGAGTTTTGGACTAAAACAAAAGTGGATATTCTGGAAGGCCTTTGTGTAACCTACACGTGGTTTCAAGGTTGTCCACGATTTACGGGACACCCTGTATAATGTTGGGAGTGGGAGTGGGGGTGGGGGTGGTGTTGGGATTGGGAGTGGGAGTGAGTAAATATAAAAATAAGGATCAGGAACATTTAAATCAAAATAAAGAAAAAGGACAATAAAAAAATCTAAATCTAAATAAAAATATTAATCAAAATCAAAATATAAATCAAATTTTAGTCCTAATTAAAATCTCTACCTACTTATACCCTATTTATTACTTTCTCCGAGTTTGCTCAAATAATATGTATACTGGCTACATAATGTTAATTAATTCCTTGTTATTATTTAAAATGACCAGTTATTATGTACAATAGCTAATTAGCCACTTTGACTGTAACATATTATACATTAATATCAAATAAGAATGTAGATATCGTAATCATTATATTTAACGTACCTGCATATAAGAAAAATCAGGAACTTTTTTCTATTCTTTGTCAGTAGACTTTCCTTCTATTTTGTTTGATAAGTAATGGCATGCCTTATAAAGAGCTGTCCATACGAATGGTTTTGATTGACCAATAGGCATGATAACTGATTTTCAAATACCCTTCTATAATGTAGGTACACAACTACTGTTTAAATGTGTCGTCATGTCGCTTTGAGTAGTGTTTCAATAAACATGGCCGACACCAATATTTTATACTTTAATTTTATTGAACATATAAACTAACTATTACACATTACTATTGTCGATTGACAATAGTAATGTGTTGCTTCAAATATTTGGAAAAAATAAACAAATCGATTAACATTCTAATAATCAAAATTTACAACTACCGATGATTTATTATTTTTATACGTGGAAACTTGTAAATGGCTTTGTAATTTTACTTTATCTTACTTATATACTTTGCTAGCTGTAAGTTTTC
>DWPV01007793.1:0-10463 GCA_018251915.1 Urbanus proteus proteus
ATATGTAAATGACAATTTGTAAGTGCCTTCGTAGGCCTATGCAAAATAAAGATATTTCATTTCATTTCATTTCATTTCATTTCATTTCATTTCATTTCAGTACAGTTCGGAATTTAATATAGATATTATTTATATGCGACTGTTGTACTTTTATTGTTATTGACATTTATCTTGACAAAGGAATCGTTTTAATAATATCGGAATTTAATCTTAACAATTTATTAATTTGAATTTAATTATAAAATATGACTTAAAAATTTTTTGCAAAATTAATTTAAAAAGTATTGACTGAAACATCAAAGTGTACATCTTATTCTACAAATAAAGATTATTTGTATTTGTTTATTTACAATCACACTCACTACATATTTATAAAAATCCAAATAAACTTCGGTGATTTGTGTCACGTATGATCAGGTCACCACTACAGCTCAAAGGGTTAAACACTACAATCTATGCGAATTTGTTTATCTATCTCATCCGTGCAGCTGCGTTGAAAGCAAACGTACGGCTCACCCTATGGGATTCGACCACAAAGGCCGGAATTTCCCATTGTGACCAATTGCCAAAGCCTGTACAAATCCGCTCTTCCTTTGTTATATTTTATTCTACCTGCTATGCGCTAGACCGACACAATGTGGTTTACTATCTGAATTCCTTGGACACAGCCATGAAGAAAAAACTGAATACCTACATTATGGGGTTTTAATATAAGTAGGCAAGCAGGTATGTGTTCAGCGGTCTAAGGAAAAAGTATGTTGTTAACTTAAAACGTCAGAAAATTATGTTTTTCCAAGTGACTTTACGTATTTTATTCTCGACTAGCTGATTAATTGCACTTTTGTTATAGGTATCGTGTATACTTTCTTCTTTCTTTCTTTAAACTGTTGTGATATCACAAATTTACACTTCAATTTTATTAATGTGTAGTTAACATAATAGTAAGTAGTCACTGCCGTCTATCAACATCTGTCACCGATTATATTTAGATTAGGACTTCTTCCTGAAGTTTATCATAGAAAGGATGGTAGATCTCATATACGAGTATAAGTCAGCGCGACCCACAGCATTCCACTAAAATTACTAAAATACTAGTTTTACCAACTTCCATTGTTCGGATTTTTTTGCGAAAAGACGTTTTCAGTTTAGATATACATTATCATTGTAATATCATTAAAACAAACGAGTGATTGTGGTATAATCACACAAAGGGATTTAAATATCGTAAATATCAACAAATATTATGCGTTTATTTGCCTCCCGGTCATTCCATTTCCACTTATTTACACATATTAAATGATTACTTAACCAAAACAATGAAAGTCAAAATGTAAAGTGAATTTCCATTAAAAGTTATTTGCTATGTCCATTTCGAGAGTGAATATTAACATTTACAAATATTCGAAACCAATTCATTATTGAACAAAGCAATAATTGAATATACATTCACTTACAGATTTCATTTGTCCAAATATGAACTACAAAGTACTAGTAGACACCCGCGACTTCGGAAATTTTCCCCTATTATACCCCCTTAAGAATAAAATAATCAAAAAATCGTTTCTTAGGTGACGCCTATGTTTTAAGTGGAACTCCTTGTCCACATGTTTCTATCTTCAATAGTTTCGGCTCTGCGATGTTTAGTCAATTCGTGAGTGGGCATCCTTTTGCTTTTACATACAGTGTTTGGCGATTTATCTCAGAGCCTTTAATGGCGTAAAATACAGCCAATTTCATTGACAAACTAGATGATCCCTGCGGTTTTACCAGCATTTGGAAAGAAAAAAAAGACTACTGTCTATGTCTGCACCAAATTTCACCTAGATTCATTCAGCCGTACTTAAGTTATAGAATAACAAACATCCATCTATCCATTCATCCATCAATCCATCCTCACAAACTTTCAGCTTTATAATATTAGTAAGATATATGTATATTTTTTATTTTTTCTAACCCTAAGGCATTTTAATTTTTGTGTTACTAGAGTGCGACCATGTGTCCTAATTTGAGAATATCTACCAAAGCAGGAGTCCCACAAAATAAAACATACTATTTGCCTTTACGTCAGCATTGTTTCGATTGCCTAAGAGTTAAACATTGCACAATATTCCGGTTGGGACCACTTGAATGAGCTAGACTTTGTGAACACAAAGAGATGCTCGATGTGTGGATGCTGCACGAGTTAACGCAAAATATTTCATGGAACGAATTTCCATTTACGAGCAGTAACAAAATCGTCCTATTTCTGAAGCGGTTTGTTGAAAAATAGATCAGTGAAAATGGTCGTGGATGAATCGAAGTCAGCCGATCTAATAGTGATAACAAGAGAGGCTAGGAAGGTTATGCTGAGTCTTATATAAAATTAGCAAGGAATTATTTACCAGGACCTGCTTCCATCCAAACCGAATTCTTAATTCAGACTTCGAACTCCTGACCAATGGAATTGTAATTAGGAAACGTCAAGCTACTCAAAACACCAGCCAGCGAGAGCTTTCTTGAATGGAAAGATCTACGATCATACGATTTTATCGTGCAGCTGCGTCTGTGGCGAAGATGTTGTTAGTGTACCTGTACACTACTTAGCCTTCAAACAGAGGTTCCCAAACTTATTTTGTCTAACGCACACTTTGAAAATCAGTTATTTTGTAGCGTCCCTCATTTTTTCTACCATCTAATTTAACTTTTATTTCTATTTTATTCTTATCTGATTAGGAACCTAAAAAAATCCCGCGTTCGGCAAATGCTCAGCTTGGTCGCAAGAATACGTATACCTATTTTAAATACGAGTACGTGTCTTCGGAGGTGGGCCCTCACCTGCGACACTTGAAGACACAAATATTTTATTCTCAGTGTTTGATACATTTTACTACATATTTTAAGATATATAAAAAGCGTTGTGATCGCATTTAAAATAATAAATATTTAATATATCGTAGCATTTACTTATACAATAAAAATAGGATACAAATATGAACTAATAAATTAATACCTATTGTGTAGTAGGAGGACATTAATTTTAGTGTATTTTAAAATATTCATTAAGTAGCTAAAGTTACAAAAATCCCATCGCCCCTTTTAAGAACATCAGCACCCCCCAATTTTTTCTAAGCCCCCTAGCGCCCCCTCTAGGCTTCCAGCGCCCACAGGGGGGCGTTACCGCTCACTTTGGGAAACACTGGTGTAGAACATCAAAATTACTGGGAACCTTTGCTATATTCTGTTAGTAACAAATGTAATAATAACAATAATAAATTATCAACTTTATTTTTTCAACTTCATATGTAAGTGAAAATTAAATTTTTGCATTCGAGATTTTTTGTAAGTTGCTTGCATTTTCAATAGATTAAAATTTGGTTACCTACGTACAGAAACATATTAACATAATATTATTTTTAATGTTGTATAACTTTTCTGTCTGTGCTATTCCCATTTCTGGTTTTCAACGATAGATGTTCGGCGATAAGATCGCCTTTTTTACTAAAATAACTACTTACAGTTCATTTCTACTACTACTACCTACTATTCATTTATAAGTGTATGAATGTTTAAATTTATGGTTAGCAGAGATATGAACGAATATTTTTATATTAATATGTTACTAACGCTTCAAGTAACGCTAAAAGTAGATTATAAGTAGGTAATACCGTGATTTTTTTTTATATTTTCACCTCGATGTGATATATTCAATTCGCAATTATTCAAGACAAGACTGAATAGACTTCTTCTAGACAAGCGTACTTCATTCTGGGCTGCATCTCACTCGACAAGTAGGATAGTAACCTATTGTAAAAAAGTCTTTCTTTGTTCGTTTAACAATAACATATAAGTACTAAATAATTGTATCCTAAATATTATTACTTTAATGATCACTTTGCTACATTCATTGACTAAAATGTTGCTATTACAAGTAGATCAGGCGTATTGGCATAATCTCGGAGGCATCACTTATGCCTTTAATTTAATCAAATTAAGGTACCTATTAATACTAATCATTGCAATATTTGTATTAAACTGTTTATAATTAATGAAACCAGAGTCATCTTAGCGCATTGCCCGGTCGGGCTCTGCCCAACTAGGTACACAAATAAAGATATAATAAATATTAGATATTTGTTTGTTGACCGTGCACTACTACGAATGCAAAAACATCTCTAAGTTGATTAAGCTGTAGATACCTTTGTTTTTCTGAGGTCTTACTGTCTGGGTGGTTCGAATTTCCACTCTTTTTGCCCGCAACTCCGTAAGCTTCCTTTATAAGCAAGCAAGCAAAGGATACGGTAGGATTTTAGCCCTGTAGCTTATTGATCCTAGGACTAAACGAAAAAGTATCGACCGTACCTACCTATGATATCACATTGTAAAAATTAGTTGCCAAGCGATTTTTCCTACATGTCTTAAGCATACAACATTTTTACAAAGAAAAATAAAATGAGTTGTGCTTTTCGTAGGTATACGAATGATCATTTATTTATCGGTTGGATTTTGTGTCCAATTGCCTCTACATTAAAAAAGTTATTAAAAAAATCTTTTTCATATTTATTTATTTATTTTCTATTTCTGAAACAAACGAAAGTCCATAATTTGTGGGAAGTTGTTCAGTGGCTGATAGTATGACTCGTTACCGATAACGTGTATATTGATAATAGTCGTCGATACACCGGCGACAGCATCGGACGGAGAGCGAACGCCACAACGCCTACAAACACTATTGGTAAAACATATTTTTATTATATGATAAGCCTAACAATTCGGAAATATTTGTATTGAAGGAATTTCCTTATTGCTTTGTATATTTTAAGTGATGTTGTATGTATATTATAATTTCCTTGTATATGTAAAAATACTTAAAAATAATTATATGTCAAATCACTTAAGTACATTCTTCATAATTAATGCACAAAATATAAAGGTGACCTTTTAGTTTCTTTAAAGCGGTTTTTAAATAAATAATTAATTCGTATTTTTTACTTCATGTAAAGCAACTTATAAACACTTTGGCTTGGTTTGGCATTGTAGTACTTGACTTGGTAGTGAGGACTTGATTATTAATTTTAGATAATTGTAACTAATCAGTTTAATTCCTGGTAATTTCAGATAAAGCAATGATACGTCCACTACCTCCGGAGTTGGCTAAAATTGCCAAAAAAGAGCTAAATGAGAATCCAAAGCAATTCGCAGATGATTTGCGGCATCTGAAACAGTGGATAGCGAAGCAACCGCACTTGCGAGCCAGAACAGGTAAGTGATAATCAATTTACGATAATTTATTAATTATCTGAAAATCATTTGGAGTATCATGTGCGTAAAATTGATAATTTTACTTCCTAATACAGAAACTAAGTAGGTAACAAATATTTAATTATAAAATTTGATCACTATAATACATGTAGAATATCGTTACTTAACATTCTTTATTCTATTTGATTAGTATTACTTTATACCGTATTTACCTACACGTGTTGAGTTTATTGTACTGTAATGTGGGATTTTGACCTTTTTCATAGATAGTTACATTTATTACTTATGTGATTAATTACTTTAAGTCAGATAGGATCTGATTTTATTAATACGACATGTATTACGTACAGACTAAATTAGATTTTAAGATATTTTTAATAAGGAAATAATGCCTATTCTCATTTTAGTAATACGATCTCATAGATGTATAAAGGTTTTTGACTTTATTCTGTTGTATAATAAATATGATAATTTACTTGGAAAGGTATTATCTAAGATAAGCATAATAAATCGAACCAGTAATAAGTATTTTAGTAGCACATTTTTGGTGTTCCCTAATATAATAACAATAATAACATTAATGATAGAGTTAAAGTAATTATTTACAGTGAAGAATTGTAACTAGCTTTTCTTAATCACTTTTTGAAATTAGCAAGTCCATCGCGATAAAAAGATAATAAGTTTTCATAAACTGTGACTATTTAGAAAATAGTGTAACTTTCTAAGGGTTAATAATAACAAGAAAAAAATTACTTTCATGTCAAAAACATCTCTAAATATATAATTATGGGTACACATTTATGCCTTATAGCAGTAATAAACGTTGCTATGTTTTGGTTTGAAAGTTGTGATAAGGCAGAGATACCAATATGAGGTGTTTCAACTTAATCCTCGGGGGTAATAGCATATCAGTAATCGACCTCAGCTAGAGTAATATTGGTTTTCTATTTTATGAATGTCGTTAAAAAAATACGTATAAATAATATGAATAATACAAACGTATTTTTACATTAATAAAATAAGAGTAAAATAATCTATAGTCTACTCTGTTTATTTATTTCATGACTTTTGTAATAAATAAATTAATATACTCATGTGTAAAACACAAGTTTTTTACACTCATGTTTATCGGAAAGTAGTTAAAAGTGCCTCTATGATAATTTATACAATACTTCCTCATTCGTATAAGTTTGTTTGTTTTGATTATGAACAGGTGAATCAATTTATATTATTTAATCGTATATTTGGTGTTGTTTATCAATGTGCCTTTTACGTCATCATTTTAAGAGTGCTCGAAAAATAAATAAACCTTTTCTTGTTTCGGAAATAAGAGTTTTAGTGAATTTTGAGAACTTAAGTTAATATTCGGACTTAAGTTAAGTATACATAAAACGTTTGTTTTATACGAGTTATTACGTAGGTATGAAATACATTTATATCTTTATAATCTTTGGAAGTTTTTACGTGTGAAGCACGAATCTCTTTACTCGAATCTCTTTACTTAAGTTATGATGCTCGCTATATCACAGCAAAATTATTACACGAGGCAATTTAATATTACAATTTGTGTGTAAATTATATTTATTTACAGTCTATAGATACATATAAATAAAATTGAAGTGTTTGTGTGTGTGGTGGGTGTTTGTTTTTTACTCAATGCATGTGTAATACCTACACGATACCCATAACGAAAATGCAATTATAAAAATGTTTGTCTGTCTGTCTGTTTGGCTGAGGTAATCTTCTAAACCGCTGAATCAATTTTGACGGGACTTTCACTGAAAGATAGTCTAAGGCGTAACATAGGCTGCTTTAATTTTCGAAAAAGCAATAGCGCGCGCAACACGCGCACACGGGCCCCCTCGCGGGAGCGCGGGATGTTGCCTATGTTTAGATATGTATTCCTTTTTACTTTTTTAACGGGGATGAAACCGCGGGTATCAGCTAGTTTGTTTAAAATAACACTCATTAATAAAATTATAAGTCAATCATGTCGTATTTCAAATATGACGCTGTTGTTCTTGACAGACACTAGCGGCACGGAGTAATTATATATTATAGCGGTCTGTGATTTTATTTTCGAGAACGTTATTGTACTTAAAATTTTATAATAACGATGTAATTATATTTTTTTGGAATGAAATATTACAATCTTAAGTTATAGAATTCGTTTGAGCACAATTTTAATACAATTATTTTACTTATATACCTATTCCAATTTTTTTGGAGAGTTATGTATCTCTGTTAATTATTTTAGATGTTAGCTATTTAAAACCTGAGAGCATACATGTATGTAAGTAGTTATGTAAAAGAAACTTGAATATAAATCGCTCTGTCTTATTTCCAGATGACCAGTGGTTGATTGCAATTCTTAGAGGATGCAAGTTCAGCTTAGAGCGTGTGAAATCAAAATTAGAACTGTATTATTCGCTGCGAACAACAGCTGCCGATGTTATTTTACGAATGAAACCTACAGAGCCCAAGTTTATAGAGTTCTTTAGACGTGGGTATGTTATTTTATATATACCTTTAATTGTATAGTTGGTTGGATATAGTGACGCCTATATTTGTCTTATGACAGCAGTATCAATGCTCTGTCGGTTTGATGGGGGACATGGGGGTGTCACGTAAAAAGACGTAAAGTGCGTTCAAATATTCTTCAGGAGTAGCAAATGATCTACTGCATAATGATAGACTGCATAGTAATTTGATACTTTACATTATAAAAAATATAAGGTAACCTATTTTTATAGAAAAACATTGTGAGTGTGTACCTATGGTTATGCAAGCAAGTAGAGTAGCGCGGATCATGTCATCCAGGGTGGAAGTTGTATTTGTCAATCTTATAAGTGAATTTAAACAGTCTAGATTCTATAGGAAATGGATGTTATATTATGAAAAATCGAACGTGTACTGTTTGTCGCCTGGGACGGGTCCCTTCCACCTAATTCACGCTACTTCTCTAGTTCCAGCTCAGTCAGCTTGATAGATAGGATATGAAGTTTTGTACCAGGTTATAGAAGTTATTCCTCTAAAGACAATTTTTAATTTAGCAAAAAAAACATCTGCTCGTGTCATTTGTTTCCTATTAATAAGTTGGCCAAGTTAGCAATTGATATACATATGTTTCAGGACATGTCTTATTTTGCCACATTCCAAAAAGGTGTTACATCCCCGCACTATTCTTATACGAGCTGGAGAATATGAAGTGGAGAATAACAATGTAGCGGATATAATGTGTATTCTATATTATCTAGTCCAGGTATGTATTCATGAACGTATTCTAATCTCTATTGAATATCTTGTTTAGTACCGCAATATTTAAAAAATAACAAAATAGCTATGTTGTCTTTATTGTACATATTACATAATTTTAATATTATATTTTAAATCAGATTCTAGTTATTGAAGATGATATTGCCACTGTAGTGGGAACGAAGATAATGGTCGACTACCGGGGAGTCACCTTAAGTCACTTGACGCAGATCAACCCTGGCTTGATGAAGAAATTAGTTGCTGTCAGTCAGGTAAGTGGTGAATTTTTTTTGCAATGCATTTTTTTGTGCAATGTTTCAATCCAATACTAGCTAAACCCCGCGATTTCACCCGCGTTTAAAAATTTAAAAAGAATACTTTTTTAAATATAAATGTCATCCCACTCTCCCGCGTCGTCGCGCGAATCCGCGTGGAGAGCGCACTAATAGATTTTTCAAAAATTAAAGTAGTCTTTGTTACGTCTTTGATCTTTAGCTATCTTGCAGTGAAAGTCCCGTCAAAATCGGTCTAGCCGTTTAGAACGTTTAGTTTTTTAATTGCATTTTCGTTGTACCGATACGATACCTATTATCGTGTATATTTTCATAAGCATTGAGTAAAAATTTATTTAGAAATCACAAAGTGTCTGACTTCAATTTTATTTGTGTAGATAAGTTATGTGATCACTTTATATTAAGTACGTCGATTAAGTGCTATATTAATTATTGTATGGCGGACCAATAAATGCTGTCTTCTTCGAAATCTGGCTTTAAATACCAAGAAGTAGATATTAGGCAACATTATGCACTGTCGATCGGTCGCCGGTGACCCGTCTTCGTAAAATATCTTAAACATTCCTTTTAACCTCTGTTCATGTTCTAATGGATGTACCCAAAATTTTTTATATTTTTTTTTCTATAAAATGAGTAGCGCTGCAATTGAACTTTTTCGACGACCATTCTACACAACTGTACTCTTAATAAATCCACTCAGTTTGGTCTTCTAGCCCCAGTTGTTTCCGTTTTGGTCTCCATCGATCGTGTTGCCGGCGATCGGTTGACAGTGCATAATAGCGCTAAGGAGTAAGTTTTTTTTCAAGTAGGTGTTCTTACTCCGTTGTAAGAAATTGTTATAGGTACATTTGTAATTCATAAAAAACTTCAATCGTATTTGAATTTGGTAACACAGATATTAACTATGAAGCGCGTGTAATTTAAAAACTACAAAATGTCTACGATTCTAATTTCCTGTACTCATTTGTTGTTGTTTCTTTTAAATTTCAGGATTCGCTACCTCTTCGTCTTAAAGGCAGTCATCACATGAATGTCCCATCCGGTATAGAAATAATTTTCAAAATTGTTTCTACTTTCTTAAATCAGAAAGCAAAAGAAAGGGTAAGTAACATACTTTCATTATAATTATAATGCTATCAAATTTATTTTACGTAAGAATATTAACAACAACACGTACAATATTAACACTTCATAAATATTATGACATTACAACTACCATATTAATTCAGTATTTGTTTTTCTGTGTCGGATAATCTAACCGCCACACCTATTTCTGCCTAATAACAGCAGTGTTAAGCACAACTGTGTTCTGGTTTAAAGGGTGTGGTAAGAGAGACAGACTTATGGTGAGGCGTTCCAACTTAGTCCTCATGGGTAGCAACGCATATCTAGCCGACCTCAGGTAGGACTGGGATCTTGTCTGGGGTTAATTACAGATGTCCATGGGCGGCAGTGTCCATTTACCATCAGGTGGACTGCATGCTCGTTACGAACATTAAAAAAAATTTGACTCATTTTGAAAATTCTTTAACATAAATATAAAATTTTTCATTAGGTATAGTGTATTTTACATTAATCCTTATTAATATATTTTCCAGCTGAGGATACACAAGACACACGAAGAATTACTAGATGTAGTGCCTCCTGACTCATTACCCGTGGAATATGGGGGTACTG
>DWPV01007794.1:0-10462 GCA_018251915.1 Urbanus proteus proteus
TAGGTAAAGGCCGCATTTTATCTTATGGAGAATATTGTTAAACAATTTTAATCTATAAAGTAATATTTTATAGCAGTTTCGGAAAACTGTTCACAAGTATTTTAAATTAAACATGAACTTTGTATATTTTTTATAGATGAAGCCTCCATAAGATGATATTATAGGTACTTATTTCTCGAAGTAAAATAATGAAGAAATGACTATGGTTCCAGATAGTAAGACTGCCGCTTATGAGATCAGAATATTCGTAGCATTATTAATTTATTTATAACATATAGGACTCCATGTACTTAGACTCCGGCGGCACCATCGCCACACCTGTCTCTGCCTTATAACAGCAGTGTTCTGGACTGAACAGTGTGGTAAGGGAAACACACTCATCCGAGGCGTTCCAGCTCAGTCCTCAGGGGCAGCAACGCATTTGTGGTTAACTTCAGGTAGGACCTTGATCTTATCTGGGTTGATTACAGATGTCCATGGGCGACAGTGGCCACTTACCAAGAAATAAGTTGAAGTTGAAAAAAATAGGTATAGATATTATGCCATCAAGTTGTAATATAATCTCAGAAGTTTGCTACAGTGCCTTGATAGTTGCACCCTCAAGGTTACCTCAAAGACTAATTCTCTTACTGAAACCAAAATCCTGCAACCCTCAACGTTGCTGTTAAAAGACCTCTACCATTTATATACCTACTATGTCTATGTATACCTATTGGTATGCCACGTGCATGCAATATTTACATGAACCACGAACTGTTTTATTTGACAAACAATGAAGTGTTTCAGTTTAATAATGGGTTATTGGTTACAAGTTTGGATTGTGTGATTGATGGTTCCACGACAAACATAAATTAACGTCAGTGATATTGCATCGCCGTGTTGCATGAATTGTGCCTATAAATGGGACTTACGCATATTTGGTAGTGTATATGTAATAATGATCTCCTCGACCGTATTTCTAACAAGTCAATATCATTGCCATTTTGAGTGATAGGTGACTGTCAGTAAGGAATTAAAACTAGCCCCTTTATCAAAGCTTTTTTAATAGTACGAATTAAAAGTAAATTTCATATTTCCGTAGTGTGACTTTCACGATATATAATGATTTCACCAATTACCTATGTATTTTCTGTAATAAAGATACCTACAATGAAAATTTTCTAAGATTTCGAACATACCATTGCAGTAGCTTAGTCTGTTTAACAGAGGATTTATATCGCTGTTTAAAAAAAGGGAAGGTTGTGTTTATTCTCTATTATTCATACATTACGTATTTTCATTTTACTCGTTCTCTCATACCTCGTTAGTTATGTACATATTTTTCTGTATTTCTCATCATTATGCATCGTTTGAGCAATAAATTACCACATTTACCACTTAACATTTGTTTTATTGTCTACAGAAATAGACAAGACGTGATAGACAATAGCTTAACTATTTTATTTTTATTTTTTATTTTAACTTACCCAGTGATCAGCCCATTCGTTAGCTACCAACGCAGAGCCAAAGGAACGGGCAGGGTTCATAGCGGAGCCGGTGTAGTCCACCGCGAGGAGATGGCCGAGGGTCACGGTCAGACCGATGGTCAGAGGGGCGGTGGCTTTGCTGTCCGCCTTGTTAGGATCGCAAACCTGCATTAAATAATAATATATAAGTATTATAATAATATATAGTATGTAAGGGGCACTCATAAGTGTTGTTGGAACGAAATTCCCTAAAGCTTGCGGAAGGTAAATTTACGTAAGGAAAAAACGTTATATCTCCTCCATGCCACTTTCTTTGTCTTTTATATTGTCTATTTCATAAGCTCAATAGCAACTGAACCTGTAAATCTTTTTATAAAAAACCTAAAACCCTATTATCGTCTCATTAGGTAGGTATGTACCTATTGCAATTTTAACTGACTGTCGTGTATCTATGTAATAATTTATTTGGTGCCGACATTTAAATCTGTCTTGGTTATGGCAAAAACATTATGGACCTGCCGCACAATTCATAATATCTCCGTTACATATTCTTATCTGAAAGATCTAAATTAAGACATAAATCCAGCCCATGAATGAAAATATCTACGTTTCTTCAAAAGACCTTGGTGTAAAAGCGACGATATTTATCGATTATGATAATTCCGAGCTATTTTGTTTTGCGAACTGAGTAATGTTGGTCGTCACGCGATCTGCCAAATAATTGGTCATATTTTTTGCTAAACTGTTTGGCGCACCTTTGTCATTGGCATCTATTTCTACTAATTAGGAAATACATTTCACCATAATTGGATTGCCCTTAATTGTTATACCTAAATCATTGGTAGTCAAGAATTATGTATCTAATGGTAGATTTGGCTATGAATAACGATGGATAATCATGCCTCACTTTCAATTGGTAAAAAGCTACGTTTTATGAGTTTTCTCGATATAATGTCATACATTTCATGCAGTAGGTACCTACCCACATAAAACGTCTCTAGCCTGACCGCTATGGAGAGATAGGTCACAATTTTTACAGAGGTTTATACGTCTATTCCTCAAATACCTACTCCGACATTATTGTCAGTTAACAAAAACATACAACTTTGAATCAAATAAATAGGTACCCATAGCATAGCCCATAGGTAACGTTTAAAGTGGTTATTTTCATTACTAAAGTCATTATTATAACTATTTATTTAATGTATTAAAAACAAAACACCTAGGAACACCGTTTTTGCAAATTAATTCTGAATGGACAGTCAGGGTTGTAAATCAACGTTAAATATTTCAATGAAAGCAATATTATGGGTGGTTCGCTAATGAACCCGTGACACGAAACCAACCTAGGTTTACCTACAATATTTGCTCGCTTTATGACGAATCTCTATTATATTGTAGGATATCCTACGTTTACGGGTATTAAATTCAGGTAAAAACCCTAAATCTTTGAAATTAATCATGAAGGTGTATAGAAAACCTAAATTAATCGTTAGTTTTTCTAATGTATTAATGAATAAGTTTGTAGGAACAATATTTTTTTTGAGGTCAACAGCGGCTGGTAATTTTGGGTATACCCTTTTAAAATTCATGATTTGCAGTTAATAGTTACAAATAATTGAATTAAAGGTCCCTTAGACACACACACACATACCTACATATACAAAAAGATACTCACCCCACAAACAACAAATACAAGAACGAAGCCGAGGAAGAATTCAATGCCAAATCCTTGCAGCTGCGTGACGTCAGTGCCCAATCCAGTGACGCCAAGTTTCCCGGCCGCTCTGTCTGGAGTGAAAGCTTTGAGGAGTCCAGAGCCAGCAGCAGCGCCAGCGCACTGGGCGATCACGTAGAGGACCGCCCGAGCTGGCTTCACGCGCCCCGCGGAGGCCAGCCCGGCCGTCACAGCTGGGTTGATGTGACCACCAGATACGTGGCCGATTGCCTGCAAAATTAAGTACGTTTAGATAATGTTGCAGTATTATGACTTAAGAAGATAATGAATAAGATAAGTAGTGTCATTTTTTGTGATACTTTAAGTTGGTGGAGTTTCGAGATTCGAATACCAGACACGCAACCTGAAGGTTTAGATGTACTTTACTAAATTTACACACACACACACACACACACTGATGTGTGTGTTAGAATTTAGTTAAGTTTCTTTTACATTGAAAAAAAAAAACAATATTTTCTCTTTTCAAACTCTTAACAACCGCACGTAAAATATTGTCTTTGGAATGCTTAACCACCTAAAAAAATGATATAATTGTATGGCGTTTAATTTTACACAGTGAAAAATACTATATAGTAAAACATTCAATAGCAAAATAGAATAAGATTCAGCATATAAGGATTAAATATATCGTTTAATCCGTCTGTAAAATAAGATTAAGATTAAAATTCCACAACATCAATTACAGTGTTAACACTGCGAAGTAATCGACTAATCACCGTGTAAACATTATGAAAGTAGACAAAGGTACATAGTGACATTGCACCTATAATAAGACGGGCTGTGCATAAGGCTGTGCCTGCATTAGGCAAACAGTCAGGGCCGGTTCGTCCATAGGTGGACTAGGCTACTGCATAAATTTCAAATTTTAACGGTGTTAAATGTAGGCGAAATTTCTAAAATGAGTATCTGTTTATATCTTTATGAAAACGATAGTAAGCTCTTTGATTTCAGGTACCTAAGCTTGACGTGTTAAGAATTGTATTGGTAGGTACCTACCTAATGGTTAGGTTCGCCTAACCATAATTTGTTGTATCTACCTATTTAATAATTGCTAGTTAATAATTTCCAAAGATCGTTAATAAAATATTCAAAGGACACAATCCGGATTTGTTGCGACAGTACATCTTTAGTTTATTTTAGTTTTTACTAAAATTGAACCCATAAGTCTCTGTCTCTATCCTTAAAATAACGGATTTAGTTATTTACACCCACTTGAAAAGTTCACTTTGTACCTGTATACCTGTAGCAAAATTGCACGCAGTCTACCTGATGTTATGTATAATGAGCACGCATTCACCATCTGTATTCAAGGGTCGAACAGATGTGTTCTATTTCTGCAGACTACCTAAGTGGAAGTACTTAGCTTTTAATATTAAATCTGCTTTAGATATACCATATTGCTGCTATATCATGGACAGAGGTGAAGCGGAGCTGAGGTCAAGCCACAATAAGATGTACCTACCTACTTACGTGAAAACCTTTTTCTTACTTAAAAAAATGGCGCATTCCAAATAATATTTTCCAGTTTTAAAGGTGCATAGGCAAGGTACTCAAATGTTGCTTCATCTTATCTATTCAATTATTTTCTGCATTTGCTTTATAGGTACTTGTAGGCTGGTTGTAGGTACCTACTTCGTCAGAGATAAATTAGGTTTCTTAAATGACCAACAAACATTCAAATGCAGTCATAGCCTAACTCATACATAAGTGTAGTTACACGTCACAGCCACACTTGCACAATGAAACAATTATAGTAGAGATAGCTTATCTCCTAGTTTTGCATCATGAGGGCTCGGTGTATGCTTGTAACATTTCATGAATGTTACGCGAAAGTTACACTAATATTTTGCTTTCTATAAAAACAAACACTTAAATATTATATTTAGTTTCTATAATTTTAAGTTTGATACGTTTTTATGTAAATATGTAGTTGATATGCCTTAATCGTATGTAGATTACTTTAAATTTTAAAGCAAACAGGCGTATCAGGTGATTTTAAGGACATTGTAATCTCAATGACAACATGAGTTTAGCAAGATACACAAATAATTATTTACATAGATCGAACAACATGCATAGAATATTTGACTGCGCGAAAATTCACGTCATGTAGTTTTTTGAATTTTCCACATTTAGGTACGCAATAAACATACTGTATATTATTGTCTACAACCTATGCTATGTGTAAATCATCTTGCGCAATTAAGGAACCCTTATAAAAAATAATTTTGTATGTAGGTACGTTAATTCCTAGGTACGGCTTGGTATTCTTCACTTTATTTTTATTTTTTATTTATTATTTATTCATCACCTCTAAATAAATTCTTATTTTAACTTTAATAGGAATTTGTTTATGTCTGTACAAAACTGTATTACCTAGGTAGATAAATATTTTAGCTAGCAAAATATTTTTATCTCTGTTATCACAGACGATATCGATATCGATCATGTTTAATTAATCAGTCAAGTGGTATGGGTTACCCAAAAGCGATGCAATCAAATCGATTTATAAAGCCACCACGTAGTAAAGAAAAGTAGATATTGATAGTAGAAAAATATTAAAATTAGGAGTTGAGGTGAGGTCATAAATAGAAGCATAGGTACGAGTCTGCAAACTACCCGATGGTAAATAGCAACTGCTATCCGCAGATATCTGTGATTAAGCCCTAACAATGCAAGAATCTTATGGCGTAGGTACGTCATTAGATTCGAGTAGGTATCCGAGGTCGACCATTGATGAGTAACTACCACTAAAGACCGAATTGGAATGCCTCAGGTACGTTTCTCTTACCACACCCTTCAAATTTCGAAATATATTTTTTTTACTCAATGCATATGAAAGTATACACGATACGTATAACAAAAATGCGATTAAAAAAATTGTCTGTCCGTCTGTCTGTTTGGCTGAGGTAATTTTCATAACGGCTGTACCGACGGCAGAACTGCAACATCTAAGGCGTAACATGGGCTACTTTAATTTTTGAAAAGGCGCGCGCTCTAGGCCCATGCGGCCGCCGTCACGGGAGCGCGAGACATCACCTGCGTCCAAATATACGCCTTTTTACTTTAACGCGGATGAAACCGCAGGGATCAGCTAGTATTGAATGAGATCTTACCGACACAGCAGCGAACACGGCGAGCCCGAAGGCAAGGGCGATGAGGACGATGTCGGGCGCCGCGGTCGAGCCCTGCGCGATGTTGATGCACGCGCCGCAACCGAACAGGTTTAGCAGGAGGTTACCTGGACATTTAATAATTTAATTTACCCTGGTTATGCAATGAGAATTTGTAAATAAATATGTAAAGAAAAGGAATAACATAATATACCTAAAAATGAAACAATGAAACAAATCCAACTTTTAATATACCTATCCAAGTCATAGGAATTTGTGAAAAATCCTTGCAACAACGCTTTTTCGTGTTTCTGAATCGAATTAAAACAGGATAGGAGTTATGTATTCCTTTTTGCTGGTATTACTGTGAATTAAGTGGAACATGTCACGAAACCTATAAGAATATGCCTATTATGTTTGCACGTAGGCATTAAACCGGACCGCCTAGCATGGACATCGCTTTTATAGAGCATAAGTAATGTAGAGATGGTGCCACTGCAGTAAAACATCAAGTAGATCTTATAAATTGAGACTATTGTAGTTACATACGTTTAGAAATCCTCAAATCAAGATTTAATTTCAGAATATCTATTGTTCTTTCAACGATTTTTTCAAAATTTAGTTCTTTTTTTATTTTTTCAAAGCGATCGTATCTAATACGCTCTCTGATAGGACTAACATAGATAGAGTTTAGCACAGAATAGCACACTTGAATATTTTAAATTTGTAGCACATATAATATGCGAAGAGCATAATAAGGTAGTTTCACTTAACTTTAACGTATGGTGTTAAAAATATACTTCAAATCTTTCACAAAAATCTTATTATCTTAAATCAAACTTCAAGCGCGGCGCCGCTGTCGTTGCTTATCTCAATAATATATTATATGTATTTTACTGACGTGACGCGAACTGACGGTTCGGACACATGTATGTGAAGGGTTATAAATGCAGTAAGTAAGATTGTATTACTTTGTATGGCTTACTTTACATTAACATAGAAAGTTTGTCACTTGACAAGTCAAACTTGTTACAATTTAACTGTGCTTGTGCCAAGATATCCAAAATGTAATCTGACGCTACTAAACTGTATTTAAATTCACTTGTTTTTGTGTAAGTACAATAGCAATAGCAAAATCAGATGGTAACATTTCCTAATATTTGTCCATGGTGGACAAATACCCTGTAGGTTCTGAAATTTATTCTACTTTGTAAATTACTTATAGTCCGTCCGTATATCCTATATCAATGTATGTATTACTTTTATCGGTTAAACAATACAAAAATGCAATGCATCATTATTTATCATTAAACGCGCACGGCTGCGATTTTCAGAGTTGATATTTGTCAGGTACGATTGGAAGATTAGGTGATTTCTAAGAACTAAACATGCGCATTTCTTTGCTTGATTATTATTAACAGATGGCAGTTATTAAGCCTTGTCTCGAATCCTAGAGACAGTTTAAAAACATCCGCCCTGATTTGGCAACTCGCATCTATGTCCACTCATCCTCATTGCAGACGACGGTGGACAGTATCCAGTTACGGAGAGAGACTTAGCTCCTAGTAGCTTAATCAAATTGTAGTCGTGTTTTTATTACCAATAAATTCAGCGAGCAGCGCCCTGCTGATGCCGGCCGCGCCCCCAGATAGCTCATCCAGACCCAGTTTAGTGCCGAGCTCTCCCATGATTCTGTAACAAAACACACGTGACATCTATCATCTAATTTAGGAAACAGGACAGTGGGTAAGCATCAAAGCAGTCTGGTATCCGGGACCATCTTGACCGCATACCGTAGGAGCTACTCTCGTGCATGTAAAAATAAATGTATTGTTGTAGTTGGGTCAATGTTTCTATTGTTTCAGTGAGAATCTTTACCTGCATCAGAATAGCCTTAGATTAAGGTTACATAAGTCACTACATAGTATAAAACAAAGTTGCTTTAGGCTGTCTGTCCCCTGCATGCAATCTTTAAAACTATTTTTGATGCGGATTTTGATGCGGTTTTTTTAATAGACAGAGTAATCACTCTGTGGAGTTTTATATGTATTTAATGCGTGCAAAGTCGCGAGTAAAAGCTAGTTGAAAATAAAATTAGATTAACATTTGTACACGTTTGAAGCAAAACTTAAAATTAAAATCAAGAGGTTAACTACAATCTCTACATTATTTGTATAAGAAAATAAACATGATAATTCTAAAAATTGAAATTTGTATTTAGATTGGTTTTGTATTCATTCATTGTAGGTTATGTTAGTTTTGTATTTATTCATTCATTTGTATTCATACACTTTGTTAGGCTCTAATCTACAATGAAGATTGATTACATTACTTGCAGAAGATCGATGCATTTCATAGGATAACCAAAGGAATTGGAATTCGCACTTATCACACGTTGTAAATATAAATAAGATACAATATTATTGTAAACATAAAGAGATTTACATAAAGCTGGAAATAAAAAAGTCAGATAAATTAGGTACCTACCTACTGATGCTTAAGATAACAAAAAGATTTCGCATGAACAGATAAGATTTTCTCTTAAAAGTAACATGTACCCGTGGGCTAAAAATATATCTAAATGATAACCCGTTATGCAAGTGCTAAATTCTAAGAATTGCGAATACCTACGGGACAACAGTTGTCAAAATTTTAATGAAGTCATGACTACCCTGTAGTTGTCACAATCTACGAGGTCCATTTGGTCATGTCATCGCAATCTCACCTAAACAATACCTAGAAACCACCTTAAATATAAATTAACCAATTTTAATTAGATAAATCGATATTTATGACAAACCTATTCAAAATTCTTAAGAATGTTTTAATCGTTTTAAAAAAATCTGAACGAAATAGGTATTTATTGTTCTTCTAAAGAATATAGAGCTCTACGTCTAGAATATAATAATAGATCTTTTAGGTTATGCGATAACAAGTTTACGTAAATTTAGTACCTAGAAAAGTTGTATGAGATCACGATGTCCAATTGGGCCTATTATTTTATAACAACTATAGGCATCATGTTGTTTTATTTCTAGAATGAACAGTTAAGAAGGAAACTTTTTACCGGATTCTGTAAGCGTCCCTTAGTTCTGAAACTAAATACTTTTAATTACGAGTAGTTAGAAAGAAACAGCTTGTGTGCGCGAAGCCTAATATTATTTGCAACCATATTAATGTTTTGCAGATGTGAAGGAGGAGATATAAAAGATTTTAATGATATGGTACGGAATGTCAACCAGAACTGTAATTAAATTCATTACTTCGACACAATTTTCTATAATTATAATTTAAACTTTAACTGCATAAGTGACGAGACGTGAGTTTGCTTAGGAATTTACTACACATGTAGGTAATTACGAGTCTACGAGTAAGTTTTACTTATCCACTTTTTTATTTAATTAACTATATTAATCGAAATTTTTGACCCAATTTAAATAATTTACTATTTTTTTATTCTCTTTATTAATTTTGATCGAATAAACGACAAGTTATAAAACAAGTTAATTAAAATTTGCACACAACTTTTTAAGTCATACGCAACCATTCAGATAACTGTCTACTGTCTTATACCTTTTTGTGATACCTATTTATAGAAAAGTGCAGATTTTTCTTTTGTATAGCATAAGACGAAAAAGTCTGATATACCTATTAGGAATACGACGATAGTCTTTTTGATCCTTTAATGCAGCTATTTTCTATTGCATAACGTCACACGTCGTTAACTTGGACATCAGATAACATTCAGGTGGTTGATTAACATTTTTTCACTAGTTTCCAAATGTAGCTTTCACACAATAGCAAACGCAAAGGGGTCATGGTTCCATTATAATTTATGTGAATAAGGAAATGACATTGTGATTGGAAACGGAAGCAAATTATACTAATTGGTGACTAGAACGTGGAGATATTCTCTGGATATGACGCTTGGCTTGCATTTATAATGGAATATACAAAAGCTCCAAATTGTATATGCATATATCCAGCCGGGACTAGTCACGGTTCGGTGTAGTATTTCGGGTACTTGCTAGCTTACCGGCGGAAGTTGTTATTGTAATCAAGTGACATGAATGAAAAAATTCCACTATTTCTGTTATTTTTTTCACCATACTGACGATTGATTATAATATTAAGTATAAATACCT
>DWPV01007795.1:0-10462 GCA_018251915.1 Urbanus proteus proteus
TTTATTATTATTATTTTTTTTTGCCACATAATGTTGTAGTACTTTTACAAATAAAAATTTCTTTCTTTCTTTCTTTCAAAAAAAATAGATACATTTTGGCCAAATGCTGTCGTCTCGCTAAGTTTTGGTAAGATAAATTATTAATACTAGTAGAAGTACTAACAGGCAGTATTCTAATGTGTGATCAACTCCAGGTTTGACTTAATGTTTATTCAATATTTTAACCGCATGTTAGTAACTGTAGATCTCTTTATGCTTCGACTTCGGGGGCACGTTAGCTACGTTAATTTCTTCCTTATAAGCTTTTTATCGCAATATTAAGTGCTTTTATGTTTCGGATGTTTAGAGTGTAAATTGTTAATTGCACGAGTGGCGGTCAGTATGACTCGTATAAGTCCTCCAGGGTAGCAACGATTTTGTAGCTGACTTTAGCTAGGGTTCTTATCCTATTGACTGACCGGGCTGACTGACCAAGATCAAGTGAACAGCATATTCGTTTGCTACTTTTTTGTAAAAAATCCTCGATTAGAACCACATATTATTTAAAATAAATTTAACAATTACCTACTATTTAAAATACCTACTACGAGTGTGGTACATTGATGTCTGATTATAAATGTTATGATACCTGACTGAAATCACCTATCCTTTTGGATGGTTTTGTTAATTTAGACTAGGTCAACCCCTATTTTAATATTAGCCAAGTAATACTATCTAGTCAGGAGAAAAATCGATCCTGAGCTAAAAAAGTAAAGTATAAATAGATGGGAAATAATAATTGAATAATAATAAATTTCAATAAATTTTGCATCTGATTATTTCATCACCAAAGTGAATTTGTGTAAGTGAAATCAGAAGATAAGGAGAAAATATAAGCAATATTTTAAACTTTTAATTTAATAATATAGGGTTTTGGTTCTTCTTTCACCTAAGTGTTTTGGTAGGATTCCTTCATTCTTATCAGAGATATAAAGGTTAGTAATAAAATTAAAGGTATTTTTAAATACACACTTTTTATTTCTCAATATTAATATTACACAGAGACAACACATGTAATAGTGCAATAAAATTATTTTGTATAAGGTACCCAAGCGTGGAAATTGAATAGATTACGATGATTTTTTAGTTTTTCAGCTTATGCCATTTTCCATTGATTTCCTTCTTAGGGGCACTTCGATGCTTATTTACTAAGCAGCACAATCTGCAAAAAATATATATTCAATCAATAAATAATCGTATTAGTGTTATCTGATATTTGATATTGATATTTATATCTCCAAAACGGTGACTGTACGAAGACAATGTATAAAGCCAATTTTTATAGATTGTAACATGATCTAGAATTTTGTCCTAAATATTTTTATGATACATCTTAACGTTCGGATGAAAAACGCAAATAATCCATATTTGCCACCTTTGACGTAAATTTTTTTTTCGCAGATGTGGGATTGATGGGGACTTTTCATTTTTAATAGTGTTCCGAACATCTGTACCTACCAATTTTTAGTTTCTATGAGAATTAATGTAACCTTACCTCTACTTTTTGATTTAAATTATCCGGACTAGATTTTGAAATTTGCTTTAATTTTGAAATAAAAAACCAACAAATTCCTATAGATTCCGATACTGGCATATACCTACTTATTTTTTTTTGTTTAATTGTTAATCAAATCTTTATAATACGTATTTAATGAGTTAATACACACACAGTTAATACATAAAAATAATACACAAAATTTGATTGTTTATTGTTTACCTTAAATATACGTAATGCTTACCTCAAAGTTAGGAAATAGATAATTTCAGCCACACTTAAAAAGGAAAATCCCATGAACAGACCAAGAAGTCCACCACAGTTAGCAAGAAAGTCAGTTTGTCCATAAAGTTCAGATCGACGCGAAGTAATAAATTGAGCTTCCTTGAAATAAATCATCACTCTAGAAAAGTACTTGCTGAAACAAAATTAACTTACATACAGTGTTATCCCATTTATAAGTATATCGACAATGTTTTATTGCATAGTTTTCCTGCTACTGCCCGAAATATTACAATTACAATGTAAGGTAAAAAGCAACAAATAAATAGATAATGGGGAATACAACGTTATCACATATCGTAAATGATTTTATTGAATAGTTTACCTGCTGCTTCCCGAAATATTATAATTACAATGTAATTCCAAATGCTATAAATAAATATGTAGTGGGCATCTACCTAAGCCGCGAATATTAAAAGCTATCTTTAAAGATAAAAATACTAGGCAATAAAAAAAGTAAATTTATTTTCATCGAAAAAATAAAATTAAAATTGTAAATTCAAGGGTGTATGACGTCTACTATGATTTTGCCCTTAGCTAATGCCGATTTTGTCATAGACTACGTCAAAAACCCCTCACAATCTGAACAACAATGGGACGATATTGAGTTGATGATGATAATAAAAGGCTTACTCGTCGTTGTCGATCGGTAAATTGAATGCTTTATAGAGTGCTTTCCAATCGAAGTCAGCTTGTGACGTTTCAGCTTCATACTCTATGGAGGTGCAGGCAGGCAGACAACTGCATCGCGCTGCAACGGCACGAGCCTCGCCTAACGTGTCATTATCACTCGTCTCTGCATCTATACCAGACTGAATTTCCACCGTCACTAGTTCCACTGAAACGGTTATAAAATTTCAATTCATGCCCCTCTTCTTTGAGATAGGTAGGTTACCAGCGTTGCCAGATTTTTTTTTGGCTAAGTATCTTGATCTAAACACACAAACTTTGAAACATTTTAGTAAAAACAGCGACATTCTTTCGTTGAAACGCTTTCAACGGACATACTATGTAAAATAAGTTCGACGGCGAAAAAAAAAGGTCGCTCGGTCATAATATCTGTATTTTTCATCGCTGGAAACTTCGGCGAAAAGAAATCAAAATCGGGACATCTGACTACGTTGGTAGGTACTTACATACATGCATGCATAATGTAATTTATGCATGCATGTATGTAAGTACCTAGATATAACTATTCCTAGTTATTTTTATAGGTAGGTACTTCACTATAATATAATATAGATACGTACTTTGAGCATTTTTTATACATTCCATGCTACCTGCACTGCATACTTTCAAGTCAGGTCCACCTTAAAACGAGATGAAATTAATTAAATTAGTAAAACTTAATTACTATACACTACAACAAAGCTACAACTATACACTACAACTTCTACTATGATTGGTAAGCACGAGATATGGAGATTCAAAAGGTTAAGCAAAATGCCAGAATCAATACATGAAAGGTTTTGAATTTAAATTACCTATAGAAGACGCTACGATTTCTCTCTGTGTTATGCTATGTAATAGGGTGAATTTGTGTATGGATGGAAAAATTCGAAACTATAAGGAACATCGAAAAAGGCTAAACGGAGTCAGGTTAAAATTTTTCAAAATTCTATTTTCCTAATCGGAAATCGAACGAGTTCATTTTTAATTTTTAGTCATATTTAGTCATATCAAAGGATAATTTTATTATCAAATTATTTTTCCCTCCACTCATTTGTAGGTAGGTAGAGTTTAGAGACAGTGGAAGTGGCACGGTGCTTTAAATTTCTTTTTATTCCTGAAGGAGTTATTTCATAATATTATTGTATTTTGGAAAACTTACGCGGTAGTCCAAAATGAACACAACCACATCTCGCATTTGTAAAATTAGTCAAACACTCCATTTCACAATTAGCTTGAGTGTAAATTTTGAAGTATCGAAGGTATCGCTCGCTGGGAAAATAACACTGACGCCTGGAAATAAATGTTTTTTAGTTAATTGTTTTTTAAGTGTAACGATTAGCTATTGTAAATAGTGCTTTCGTTCTACCTTATAACGGCAGTGCTATGTTCTCGCTTAAAAGGTGTAGTAAGGGAGACATATTTATTCGAGGCGTTCCAACATAGTCCTTAGGGATAGCAACGCATTTTGTGACCAATCTCAAGTACAGTCTTTTTTATCTGGGGTTACAAACGTTCATGGTATCAGCTGGACTGCGTACACATTTGCTACTCTGTATTATAAAAAATAGTACCTTGAAGCATCATAAGGCTTGAGACCTTCCGAAGTCGTCATCATGTTCGGTTTGACAGCAACTACCACTTCTTGAGACAATGGTAACCTGAAGTACTGTTGCGAGAGACGTGGCAACTCGGCGGGGTTGTGGAGCAATATCTACAATAACAAGGAATATATAGGTACCTAATTCAAAAGTAACGGCAATACACTCATTGCACATTCGTTTTAGTAATCATCAGATGGACTGCATGCTCGTTTGGTACTTCCATCGTATAAACAAAAAAAACATAATGACCGCTACCGTTATTAAAACAAATTGAAACGTAACTCTTATTTATCGAAAGTTAATAATTACATAACAATTGTAATTGAGTAAAGTTGTTAGTTGTTGTAGTTTTTACAGAATATTTCCTTTATTACCTTAAAACCTTGAACGGGACCTTTGCATAAATAATCCATGTCGATTCTCTTGCCTGTAAGTAACATTACTAAGCCTGCTGTTGCACCATATCCCTGAAATCATAAAATATAAAAATAACTTAAACATTTGAAATAAAGCCAGGGATTCAATCAATTACAAGAATCAAAATGAAGCACACGTAACCCCATTCTTCTTCTACCGAGTGCAGAGTGGAATATACTCCAGGCCCTTCCAAGTTGTGGGAAGTCTTTCCTCTCAGCTAAGACCTTGTAAATAAATGATAAATAATCTTTGCCTTTTTTCAACGATACGAACTTCTGGAGAGGTGTGCAGAGTGTTCCTGGCCTATTCCATTTGTTTGGTAGGAGTACCATCCTTAGCATCCCTATCACTACATAGTATAAAACAATGTAGCTTTCCGCTGTCTGCCCATATTTATGCTTCGATCTTTAAAACAACGAATCTCGATACTTTTTTTTTATAAGATAGAGTGATTCAAGAGTTTGTTTTATATGTAATTTAATGCATGGGAAGCCGCGGGAAAAAGTTGGGTCATAAAAAGTGTTTCAGCCTTTTTAAATTATCTCTTTGTAGTATTTGAAGTGTTTACTTACAGCTCCCCGATGTGGATATGTTTCCAGCGGAGCAGATGGTGGGTAACCGCCTTCCAAGGACCATGCTTCAGTCAAATTTCCTTTTTCCATGTATTCGTATTCGGTATGTAAACTTAAAAAAAGTCGTAGTATTAAAATTAAGCGGTGGCTACGCTTCTTATAATAAAATTGTACCTACATGTTTATATATACTCGTAAATAAGTAATTTGATGAAAAAACGAGAAAATAAACGGTATTACTTGAGAAAATTATTAATTACTTTTCCATTCTAAATAGTTGCTCTGCGCCTAATGTGTTGAACGTGTAACATAAACCTTCTTCAGTTATTATTGGAGAGAAAAAATCTTCACAGGTGTCCAACGGCTCGCCCTGCCATTTGCACGCGAAAAATAATTCCCGCAAATTAGCTGAGAGCTATAAAATAATGTGTAGTTTTAGTTTGACCGATTTAGATGTACCTAATTCACATTAAAAATAATTTAATTACACTATATTAGTTCCAATGTACCTAAGTAAGAACGTATCGATGCATTTTATGCATACCAATATTTTAAATTAACTACATATTGATACGAGTAAATACAACACACTTGAATATTTTAAAGTATGACGTGGGGAATGAAGCATTTACCTATATTTTCTTTCTATGGCACTTTATAGCTAACCATAAAAACTCTTCAAACTAAAAGAGTATTGATATGGTATCCAATTATAAATAGTTAAATTATTTAAGGACCATGTTATAAGAGTAAGAAACGGAGGATTAATAATATTAATATGTAGATAAGTATAATATATTCTCACATACCTCTTTTATTCTTTCAACCGTTGTGTTTCCGGATGAAAATTTTCGCCCTGTTTTAGGAGCCAAATGGTCATCGCAAATCATCGCGACATCTTCAAACGTATCTTTCCTAAATGAAATGTAGATTTAATAATATTATGATGAGTTATGATGAGTATAGGTTGAATTTGTCATTAGATACAAAGTGAATTTTTCAATGTACGCAGCATTTGAAAGTACCCACTATTTGATATGTATAGTGCATATCTGCCTGTATATTTAAAGTTAAGATTAGCATCAAAAGCCCCTCCCTCCATAAACGTCGCCAAGAATTCCCATAAATCGGTAATTCGTAGCATGCTAATAACGACCCTCTCCTTGCGGCTTGCAAACCTCTTCTATTAAGGTCTAGGACCCTTGTTTGCGAGTCTAACATAAAAATGATAATATGAAAATATGAAATGTAAATTTATTGATAAATCAAAACAATAGAGGAAGTTACTTTTTTCCTTGGCTTTTGAGAGACTATTTCTGTTCTCGGCTATTTTTTGCCATTGCTATTATTTTTCGCTTTTGACTATTGAAAATCTTTTTTTAACCTTGTGCAAAAATTTGCAAAGTAGTGTATAATAAATTTTAAATACTTACTCTTCTTCCGTAAGATTGGCTCTAGTAGTCTCGTTTAAATAGAGATGGTAATATTTGGTGAAATTAAACCGCGTTTGCATTGCTTTGGTTTCGAAACAGACGGTTACGGCTGGGTACGGAATCTGGAGAGAATTTAAAGTGTTGTTGTTATTCCGATTGGAATATAGAAATTGATTACTGTGCTTATACCTACTTGCCAAACCGGAGTTGAATTTTCAGCGAAACTAACGATCACTGGACTTTCATTCCACTTCGTCCAAACCTTCACTATAAGGATCGAGCAAAATACCACGCATAGTATGAACATAAAAAGCCAAAATAATCTGAAAACAACGGTAATAGTATTAGTTTATTGTAGCACAAGTTTGTTATTCTACTTACCCAAAAACAAATTTATAATTTTTATTTTATTTTGTCGTTTATCTGTTAATAATTGCCAGGGTGACTACCTACATGATGATACCAATATACATAAGAATCGCTTTCAAATCTAATATCAAAACGTACTTTTCAACAGGCGTTCTCTCCTTCTCCCCAATATATTTAAGTCCATGAATATTAGAATTGGCTGAATAATCAATCAAATATTCTTTAATTAATTGCAGTTTTCCTTTCTTTTTGACCTCATCGTTACTCTTAACTGTCTTGCCATTATTTTCCAAATCTTTTTCAGGGAGGTTTTCGGTGCTGTTCGATCTAAAATCAGTTAAGTAAGTAAAATGACATGTTTGGATAGAAATTAACGATTTTATCATCGAAATACAACAGCTGCACTGTAGTCCAGACAAAAAGACACTTGAAATAATATTCATTCTCAAAGACCTGAAATTGGATGGAGGTCTTGAATGTACTATTATGTAATAAATAAAATCTCAAAAGCAAATCCCGTGTCATTAATATCTTGAAATTAGTGACACGTAGGAAAAATAACTTTCAGGACATTTTTGTAGATGATTTTAATTTTGACCTACAATTTGGATAACACAAACAATTCTTGAAAAACATTAATTTTAATTAAGACCTTTACCAATTTTCAGATGTATGTAAAAAAAAATAACCACCTTAGTATTTTTTAACAGACCAGTTTAAATTAACACGCTTATTAAACCGATCATTGAAATATGATATAAAGAAGTAAAGAGCTTACTGATAAGTATCAAGGGTGTTATCATTCACCACAATACATATTTCCAAAAAAATATGTTCGCATTTACTACACAATAAAATTAAAATATTAAGTAAATATAAGTACCTAAATTACATGAATATTCTACTGTCCTAACGTGTTTTTGTTAGTTTTTTTTTGCTATTTATATTTATTACTTTTTAGTTTAACTTCAATATGCTTATCGTAATACGAGTAGGTAGGTATATTTGACTCATCAAAACGAATCATGTGAGCCTTAACTTGAAGTGTTCTACTATCTATCTCCTTGCTTCATCATCAGTACCCTTGATATGAGTTTATCACGTTTAGTGAAACGTTCCTCGTTTACGTCTACATCTACATGCAGCGCTCCTACCGGACGGTTTAGGTACTACAATTGTACTATGGAAAACTGAGCGTAAATGTAAACCGAGATCGTATCAAAAAAACGTAACAAACTCGTAATAAGGGTGCAGGCCTTTGTTACCTTGATGAAATGGAATGGTCAAAAGAAATCAAACTTGTGAGGCTTTTGGAAATATCCATTATCCACTTGCTGGCTATATTATCAGACCATCGTTAGTAAGCCCAATTTTTGGACTCACTAAAACGAATCTTTTAGACCCAATGTCGACAGATTTTGTTCGACAGACAAATAATTAGTTGAATATAATAAAACTATGGTAACTACGATACCTTGAGTGTCGTCTCATGACGTCCAGTGATGACTGAGACCTGGCACGGTTTGAAGAGTTTTAAGTTTAAGTTGAGTAATTTGGGTTTGGCGGGGCTTTAAACTGAAATGTTCATTATGCCAGCGGAATATCCCTAAGGTGCTATATAAAAATTATGAAATTAAAATGGATGCTTGGAATAACCATATCTAGAAATGTAATTACGAACAACGTGTAATTATGAAGAGTGAACTTCAATAAAATTTGATGTAAATGACAAATTCAGTATATTTCAGGTCATTAGTTTTAAATTAAGTAAAAATTATAGGTGGGTATTCCCCGGAGCTAAAAGAGGCGTGAGCCCGAAACCCGAAGTGATAGTTTAGCACGCAAGTATGATAAGGTTTTATTATTATTTTCGTAAATACGTAACAGTAATACGACGCTTAATCAATAAAAAAACAATAAATGAGTATTAAACACGCAGAATTAAATTATTAAAACTACGTTCTAATTCTAAACATTTTTGGCACATATTTTCTGAAAATTGAAGTCACTTGTGCGATCACTGTTTATGAAATTTTTCACAAAAAAACAACAAAATAAAAATGGCAATTTACCCATTGATTATTTTCCTTATGATAGCTATTTATGGCAGAGAAGTTAAAAATTAAACAAGTAGGTAGGTACTTTGTCAAACAAATGTTGTTTTCTTTTCTTATTTGAAGGAAAATTTCCGGTCACCACCACCACGGTTGGTAAGTACTTTTGTTTTAGTCATTGTTTTTATCGATCCACGTTTTTGTTACTTTCCGATATAAAACATAAAAATGCAAATTAGTACATATTAGATATATTAATACAATGTATATATAGAAAAGTATATATTATTATTTATATCAACGGATGTTTTACATAAGATACATTGTTGCTGAAACATCTATGTACAATGTTTTAGGTAGCATTATTCATGATTCGAGTGTGCCGGTGTTTGGAATTTAGTCGGCACCAGCTTCAATCTAATTCCTACTTTGTAGCAGTACTCTTATCTAAAAATGTACTAAATATATAAAGGTGGAAGAACTCTTCATGATTCTACTTCGACGGCACCACCGGCACACCTCTTTCTGTCTTGTAACAGCAGTGTTGAGTTCTGGTTTCACGGTTGTAGTCAGGAAGAAACACTTACGAGACGTTCCAACTAATCCTTGAGGCAACTTCTGTGGCCTCTTGACAACCGCAACTAGGGCTTTAATTCTATCTAGGGTTAACTTCAGACCAGGTGAACTGTACCTATGTAAACAATCGTCGAACAGAGCAACTCATATATTTTTTATGAACAAGTTACTCGTATATCTACAACACCTCGAGTGTGTCTCCTGATGTCGGGCTATAACTGAAGTCAGTTAGCGTTTGTTTGTTGATTGGTATTGTTAATTTGGGCTAGGCATAACCTGCTTCAATTTGGGCCAAAATTATGTATTCGTAAAATCCCTCGCGAGCTATATAAAAGAGACTTATAAATAAGTAATTGAATAATGCCTTCCATAAAATTAGCACTTTTATTAGTGTTCTAGAAAAGCCTATGTATCTAATTACATACGTAAAAAATATAATACATTGTAGTGAAATATTCTATAGGTATCTACTTTGTCTGTGTAGTTCCGGGACCAGATTAGTGCTACGGTAGCCCTGTCTGTCGTAAGAGCAACGCGCTCAGAGGACTCCACCTGGCGTTCCTTGCTGAGACTGCGGGGTCTTTTACTGCTGTAAAAAATCCATATAACCTGGCGTCGCTCCCAAAGCGTCGGGTACCTTTTGAAGGTTTGCCTCTCGCCAATAAAAAAGGTGCCTACCTACTTGAAATCTTAGGTACGTAATTAAAAAACATAGTAAGATAGGTACATTTTTGTTTTTATTTCACAACATTGTCAGAATCATAATACAAAAAATGAAGTAGGTAATAGGTATCTACTTCACTTAATATAATTATAAATTATAAATGACTAAATAATGTGTAGATCTTTATTAAAAACTTAAAACAATATTAAAGTCAATGATTTCAAAAGGAAGGATAAGCCCGTCAGAACATTTGACACAAAATTTCTTTATACAAGCAAAAACAGCGCC
>DWPV01007796.1:0-10461 GCA_018251915.1 Urbanus proteus proteus
CCAAAACAGCCTGTCATTATTCATAATGCCCGGGCATTATGAAAAATGCCCGCATTTATCACTTGGTCCATAACATAAATAAAACCAACATCTTATTTCACTTGCTAAAGAAATAGAAGGTTCACATACCGACAGTAATCAATCTCTTCATAAAGGGTCCTATAACACATGTGGTTTATGTTAGAGTATGGGTACATAATAACGGTGATACTTAACAGTGTTAATGATCATTAGGGTAACCTAATTACAACCAGTTCTGAGGCGCCGGCGTACCTTGAGTATCATTGCCTATTTCCTTCTCTTAGTTACTGGGTAAATAGTTCACCATCAAGGTAATTAATACGTCTTAACGATGAATATTGTGCCAGCCAGCCAGAAAATAATATAACTGCATTAAAAGTTTGAAGTTTTTCTAAAGTAGCTCTATATACACAATCGTCTGAGGGTAAGGGTAATTATTTTTGATTGAATTTAAAAAAATATAAATAAACACAACAAGTACCTACGATATAATATTTTATTGTAAGGACCTTTTGTGCAGATTGAGCGCTTAATTATCCAGAATCGTTAGGTAATGTGAAACATAGCGTTTATATGTAATAATAAACGCTATGTTTCACCTTATTGTTAGTGTTCACGTTATTGTTTAGTGCCTATTTTACCAAGGAAACAATTATAGCTGAATTTGATCAACTACAAGTAGGTACTATAAGCAATTCTTTAGTGGGTCAAATAGAAGCGACGTAAGGCGTGGACATGGCGCACGAAAATATCTTGAATCAAATTAAAATTAGTGTTGTACTTCCAGAATTCCACTCTAAATACAATGGTACTATGTATAGAGCATTTTAACTGTCCTTATGTTTCGGAGCTACAGCTACAGATCCGATACATCTTATCTAAGTTGTCTTACATTAATAGTTTAGTTCAACACATTATTTACAATGTTATTAAATACTATGAGGCAGAATAGATGTAACTAGTGGGTCATAAAAAATTTACAGACACATGTCGCAAAACTGCAGTTAAATCGCCTCTCATCGCTTCTGCGTGGCTTCTATCAAAGGGACGCAAACACCATTGAACTGATGGAAGAGCACGATAAGGGTCGTTAAGCGCTTACGGCTGACAATGGCCATGGAGGGTACTTCCATCATATTTGCGCCAAACACCATAATGCCATCTTATTCGGGATTTTAGATTTGACCTAATTTAAAATGCAGTCTCATGAAATGTCTACAAGAGTAACGAAACTTCAAAAGAGTTTTCGTCTTCTTCTATAAGCGTCTTCAACTGGCAGCGTGTGTGCTTTTGAGGATTACATTATAGACTTAAGGATTATGACGAAAACCTATTGATGTAATAGAATATGAATATTGCAATAAAATTAAACATTTTTAATCGTTATGATTATGAATTCGTATATCTCATATAGGGTGCTACGGACACACACAAACTCAAATTTTCTAACACCCAAACCCAGAATACATACCTAGCTTAAACGGATTTTGACGGGGAACACATTTTCGTTTGCGATTTGTATTTTGTATCTAGTTTAACTTTCCGCCTCGAATACGCAATTACACTTCGATTGATAGGTTTATTGTAACTTCAGTGGGCGTAAACAATAATTCTTAGTGGGAGGTAGTTCCAACAATCGCTCCCTATGGCGCAAGCCTGGGTTTATGCCCTTACAATAAACACAATAAATGCAAAGAAATGTTTTTGTTGGAGAACGTTGTATTTCTATTCAATGGTTAAACTTATTCGGGTACACGCGTGTGTAATAAAATACTCGTAAAAATAAATTAATTGTGGGGCCATTTGAAAGGTCGAGAAAGCCAGGTGGTGGCTGTGGCCGTTAATCTTAGCTCGTTATCGATGCTATGCTTAGTAAAGTTAAGCATATTTTATGAGAGGTTTGGTAAGGATACCTAATTATTACCGGCTACACAGAGCTACAATTAACATTAAAGGTAGGTGAGTGGTAGTGGATAAAAGTCTAGGTAGTTTTTTTTTCAGGTAGGAATGTTAGAGATTTAGAGATTGATTGAGATTTGAAGTAGAGATTGATAAATTCAAAGTTAATGATATAATATTTAGTTGAAACGTTATTACAATAATGCTTCGAATTGGAAAACTAAGATTAAAATATTAACAGATTTCAATAACAGACTCGAAGAGCAAACAAACAAACAGTGTAAGTTTAATAAAAGCTTGTAAAAGAACATTAAACACTTAGGAAGTAGGCACCGAGAACGTGACTTGTTTAAACTACTTAAGGACTTTCTTTCACCCTCACCAGTTTGTATTTGTTTTGTCAGCATCACTCTCAAATTTTGTGAGTTCTTTCTGCCTTCTGTTATCTATAAGAAACTAATAAGAGATAAGCAATCGAAAAATAATAAGATTAACTGAAGTCACTCGTGAAAGAAAACTACTTTTGTTGGAAAATCTTATCATTCCCTAAAAGATTCAATTACCGGTAACAGAAAAAATCCATCAGTTTCATAACAATGAAGACCTACACGGACTGGAATGCTTGGTCAAGCGGTGTGGTAATGAGATTGTAAGAAATTACATGAGGGCCTGGTTCGTCGGCATATTCTGTGTAGTGGACATAGATTACTTATTTACTGATACTTTGTAGTATCTATTTAACTCAAAAAATACCAATGACTGAAAGGTTTGATTTACTTGAAGACTAAATTAGCACACGTGAAAAACCATGAGTCGAGCCAAAAGTCGAGCACTTTTGGCTCGACTCATGTTTTATGTTTACTCCTCCTCAACCCATTATCTTCCCACTACTGGGCACGGGTGTACTCTCATAGTGAGAGAGATTTAGGCCTTAGTCCACCGCGCTGGTTAACTGCGATTTGGTGGACTTCACACACCTTCGAGAACTTTTTTTAAGAACTTTCAGGTGTGCATGTCTCCTCACGATGGTTTTCTTCGCCGTTAAAGCAAGTGATAATTAATTCTAATATGCACATGAATTAGAGATGCATGCCTGGGATTTGAACCTCGGACCCCCCGTTTGAGAGGCCATGTTTCAAATATTAGGCTATCACTACTCTATGTTTACTCAACCTTAGCTATTGGCAAGTGTAAGTTGAATAGTTGGTGAGTAAATTGGTTCTTCTCTATACGTTATTGTCCATATTTGTGTCAAATAAAAGCATTATGTACGCAAACACGTCATTTGAGTGAGTTCTTCATCATCATGAAGTGAATCATCGTGAGTTCATGCTAATTTATTCTTTAAGATCAATTTTTCACACAATTAAATAGTCATCATCATCACTGTTCATTAAAATTAATTTGCAACTTTCAAATTAATGACCACTAAAACATCAACGGTACGGCACCGGTATCCGTCTGTCTATGCACACGTCACGTCCCCAGAAATCACTTTCGATACTCAAACCGGTCGTCTGATTACGGCTTAAGTTAAGCACATACGAGATGCGTGACGTTTAAACATGATCGGATGTAGCGAGAAAGTGTTCCACTGGCCCCTAAGGGATCCGTGGAGATTGATAGCCCGATTGCAATGTTAAAGTGAAACTGTCCATTAGCGGATCAATTTTGATTGCATGTAAGACTTACGACAATTGACGTATGACTGCATACCGAGCATTGCATAGAGATTATCCTAAGTTGCTGAGTAATAAAGGATATTTTAATCGGTCAAACTAAACGATCAAACTGTTTAAGTAAGACGTTAGTGGCAGTAGTCAATACAATTATGGAAACGAACTATTTGATTATTCTATTCATACACGAATTATTTTCGGTGGTGCTATATATGCTTTTGTCTGTTGGTTTGTGTGAACTCATTCTGGAAAAACTAAATTAAAGAAGCTTCTATAATAACGTACGGAACATTACGGCAGTTATCCTTTACCACGAAAGCTTCTGCATAAAATTCAAAAACCGTGAAGCGACCTTGTAGCATATATGAAGAAACTCGAAGAAATACAATTAAGAACTTTGGTAGGAAGGAACAAACTTAATTATTATAATTAACACTGCCTGCAACATTGTTAAAAGTTGATAAAACGAAATTTCGGCTTGAAAATGTTCGCAAACTCCTATCAGTTGGAGTATCATCGTACACGAGTAGATAGCAAGAAGTAGGCCAGCCGCGCCCGCCGCTCCTCAGATATTGTCTAGATTATGTTCTTCCGTGCGGCTTACGACTGCGGCTTGCGGCTGCGGTACGCACATCGACAGAACTCCGGATTTTGGAAAATTATTTTATGCCGAATGCTTAAAGATAATTTTAGACTTCACTAAAATAAATTTGATATGACATGAGTAGGTACGATTTTGGCCTAATCACCTCTGATGGAGCTGTTTTAACATTCAGTTTAGGTAAAAAACAAGTAAATTTGTATGTTAATGCCGCAGTATCATTCAGTATCAATCATCATCCAATTTCATTAAACTACATAGATGAGACTATTTTTTTAAGTCAGTTTTTGTTTGATAAGTAAATAATTTATTCAAAGTAGATTTTCCCTGTCACTTACTACAACTTCGCAAGATTTGCAAGGCTTTAATTCGTAATTTATAACTCTTTCATTGTTGCAGATACTCCAACCGTTGCTCGTCTTATTTAGAGCAGATAATTACGATTGTTTTATTTCCTTTCAATGTAATTGTACTACACGACTTGCGCCTCCTCTATCATTAAACCTTGTCTACTTTCTATCCTAGAGATTATCGTGCGTGCTTCTAAGCAATTTGATCTTGGTATTTCAAAGGCGTTCTAATTGAAGTACCTGATTATTAGCAGACATTAAGTTAAAATAGGTGTTATTAATACTAGACCAACCTGGATACACTTCGTTCAAGCTAATATTCTCAGTGTTAATTTGTATAGAAGTATACAGTAATGGTAAGCAGTAAACTGCTGTGTTGTAGTTGTGACCTGGAAGAATACTGGAAGACAATGCGTTCTAACGTCCTAAGAAGTAGCAGAAACCCATCAGTGTCGGTTGAAGTCAGGTATAATTCCGACACATATGTCGCAGAGCCGATGGGGCAGACGAGTTCTCGAGTGGAGTCCACGAATCGACAGATGTAGTGTAGGACGTCCTCCGGCTCGCTGGATGGATGACCTTAAGAAGGCTGGATGAGAGCGGCGAAGGACCGGGTGTTATGGCATACCTTGGGGGAGGCCTATGTCCAGCAGTGGAATGAAAAGGGCTGACAAGATGATAATTCCGACGCCATCCAGGGTTGTCTACAGATATCAATGGGCGGCAATAGCCACTTATCATCGGAAGAACTACTTGTTGGTTCTGCATTACGACTTCCAAATTAAATAAAACCAATGAATATACGAATACTGGGGTTTATATAAAGATTTAATGTTATTCTTCTGGGCACGGTGGGCTTGGCATAAATAGAGCTTAGTTCACCGTAAGCAAGAGTTTACGTAAAACCAAAACAACTTTAGCCAAGGTTAGCCGGACTTTGACCTGAGTTTGTTATGTTAGCAGAAATTAAACAATATTGTTTCATTTTGCTAAGTAAGCCATTGTTTAAACACTTATAACGTATATCGTATCACCTTTATTGGTACAGTTGGCTAAGTGATGACGACCCATGGCGGAACGGTTACCTTACCGGTCTGACGTGCAATGGAACCCGGGTTCGGTTCCCGGCCAGACAGATATCTAAATGATGAGTTTAGATTTCTGTCCTGGGTCTGAGTGTTTGTGTATTCGTGTATGTGTGTGTCCACAGCACCTACGACCCAGGAGAAAATCCTACTGTTGGACTATGAGTGTTGAAAGCGTTTTAATTTTTTTAAAGTTTTTTTTAAGTGATGGCGACCGCATTAACGTATACTTAACTAGACTTTTCGCGCGGCTCGACTCGTGTGGGTAAAGTTAATTACTGTGAAGATTAATTATTTTATGTTTTAATCTAAGTTATAATCTGTTTGTTTACACGATTAATCTAAGTTCAATCAGTCATTTTTGCGTGAAAGAATGATAAAGATCCACACATCTACCCTCCATTCTCACATTAAACGTTTTGTTCTTACTCATACATATTTATGTTTAAAAACTTTTAATATCGCGCGCTTAAATGCAATTCGTATTGCTTTAACTTTTTAATAGAAAACAAAAAACTCGAGGTTCTTAAAAGGGTTAAAAGAAAGGTTCTTTTCTCACTTTTAATGGCGTTATCAATCACTTAGGGAGGGTTCCTAAGTCACTTGGTGTAAAATAAATTTTAATTCAGAAATACCATAATGGCAACAGCCGTGAAACTCCTCACGCTTCCAACTCTCATTTATCTGGCTGTCCCTTAATATTGAATTTATTATCTTACAAGTTGGTGGATTATATTCTAAAATAATCAGGCAGGAACTTACCTTTTGTTAAATTGAGGCAACCAACATGCGGCTCATAAGGCGTATATGAATAAGTCTATAAGGCGTGTATATGTTATCTGTAAATCAAACGCAGGGTTGAAGTACTACCATATGGTCTACTACTAGTAGTACCTTACTACTAGTATTACTAGTAGTAGACCATAGGGTAGTACATCCATCAAAACTGTACCTATTTACCGACCATTTATTGACCATAGTAGTACTAGTACTAGTAGGTACTACTATGGTCAATGAATGGTCGATAAATAGGTATAGTTTATAGGTTGTCGAATTCCCTAGTTTCGACTCTGGACATACCATTGTCATCTATTTACCACCTACTTAAATACGCAGTTAGCGCAGCTGTGTTCTGCTTTGCAGGGTGTTGTAAGGGACGTACTTACCCAAGGGGTAGGAGCAACCAGCATAAATCTGGTTTATAGAGTGAGTACTCGTATGTCCTTCAATAATAAGTAAATTGATAAAATTATTATTAATCAGAATACGTGATGGTAATAGTGTCCAGTAAAGGAACTTTTGGTTGTAAAAGTAAAACTCGGAACAAGGAATAAGCACCAGTTGCCCCGTATATAAAATGTTGCTAGGATGATATTTTCTCACTTACTTGGTGGTAAGTACGGCGTTTTTGCTTCCTTTTTGTCGCATTTCTGTAAGTACTTTGAGTTTTGATAAGTATTTTAAGGTAAGGCACCAAAGACGTAGCGATTTTTTATGGAATTAAGGTAAAAAATGAGAAAGCATATAATTTCGATCAATTAGCGTGAGTGGTTTAACCCTGATATGCTAGCACTTTACCTTTTTTAGCAAGACTTTAACATGACAGAATTCCTGAAATACCTTTTAGAGGAATTCACTTGTAGGTCTTCTTACGATGTTTCAGAAGTTAGTGAATTTGTAGTGATTTCAAAGTAAAACACACTAAAACACTCTTACTTAAGAAACTGAGAATAACTTACTCTGAATTCGACCATTGAACTTCTAAAGTTGAATGGCATCGCTTTCAAACTATCATTAGAAGTATAAAGTTGATGATAACGACATAAAAACATTCATCATTACAAACAAATGATGTGCCGAATTCCTCCAGGCAATTGGCTCTTAATGAACCGGGAACAAATGATTTGTTTCTAATAAAACTAATGCGCGCTTATCAGCGTTCAATCGATATGACCTCGTCCGTCCACAATCAATCACAATTTAATGTGGCCCTTTCGCCCCGCCGGACGATTTAAACGTCCAACTAAACTAGACCTCGGCTAAATTGGTGCAACTTAATCTATTTTGTAATTAGCATGCGTATTTTTATTAGTAACCTTCATTGCACTTTATAAGTATTTTGTTTCATAGGTTCAGTGTTCAGCGCCGCTATTTACGTTGCGTAAACCTGCTAACGTTATCCCTGCCTTATCATAGTGTGATAATAATAAGACATAGAAGACGTGACGCTCCATCTTAGTCCTTCGGGGTGTTAACGCACCAATAATAGACCTCTCGCCTTACGTGCCTTCTTCACCGACTGCATAATAGATCTACTAAAACCTACTACTAAAATATAAAATCATAAAAATACTATCTATTCGTACACGATCTATGTGACAAATCAGGAGGACTTCTGGGTTCTTACTAAATTGGTGATGAAATTAGCCCAGATACGGGTATTTGATAGATTGTTGGACTGCGGCTTAAGGTTTGTCGTTTCGTGTTTATCTGTTATAATTATGATACATCATTTTTATGTTTTTGTTAGGTTAGATGAATAAAAGCGCGTAATGTCACACGTACGCGACAGGATCAATGACCCTTTACCGCGATCCATAATAATGCATAATTAATTATGCGTTTATAATATGCTGTAGATATTCATCATTTATTTCTCCAAGACATATATTGAGTCTGTAAATAAGTAAAATTGTATACGTTGTTTATAGGCAGGGTTCACGTTACACGGTAAAAAAGGTCTTGAGATTTGAGTTCGATCCAGTTCGATCCACATTCAGAGTAAAAAAAGTGTATAGAAAGTGTATCTTGTCTTTAAACTAATCAAGCAAACCAAGACGCATATATCACTACTTCAGGTATCTGTTGTTAATGTCCGTGAACACCCAACATCAACAAAACTCCATTCCGAAGTCTGTACCGAACTTCGCCCTTCGAAAACGAGGACAACAGTGTTCTTCAATCATAAAAATTACCATTTCAACGCTCCATTACACTTGCGCTGTACTCAACTTATTTATTCAGGGATACAATCTTATGTAGATTAGTTCCTTGAAACCTGTGACTTAATCGTGAATAATATCACGCAGGAGTTCCTTGTTGCTCCACGTAAGTACCAGCTTGAGTTAACTTAATTAATATGAAGTTTCTTGATTGTAGTTTCGTGCCGTTTTGGCAAGCTGACAATTCGGAATTGTCGTTGTCGGAGGGAATTGCTTCGATGTCGATGTACGAGAGACGTATTGCAACAGTGCCATCTGTTGGGCGGTTAGGGAGCTATCAATATTTTATGAGTCGGTTGACGTGATGAAATAATTAATTTTTTGTATTAAGTATTTGTTTGTGTCGGATACTATTTGTTTTCTTTTATAACATTTAACTTTATTAAAAACTTATGTAAAGAAAAGAAGAATAATACATTTAAATAACTTTTTTGAAGGAGGTAGAATTCTATGTAGTTCCACTCCTGCGGCACCACCGCCACACCTATTTCTGCCTTATAACAGCTGTGTTCCACACTGCGTTCTGGTCTGAAGGGTGTTAGGGAGATATACTTATCCGAGGTGTTCCAGCTCAGCCCTCAGGGGTAGCAACGAATCTGTGGTCAACTTCAGGTAGGACCTTGAACTTATCTGGGGTTGATTACAAATGTCCATGGGCGGTAGTTGCCATTTACCATCAGGTGGACTGCATGCTCGTTTGCTACTTCGATCATATTAAAAAAACTTATTAGGTAGCTACTAAAGTATACGATGTGGAAACGTCTCGAGAAAAGTCGTATCTCTTGGTTTCCTGTTAAGCTGGCAATTACAACTAATGAATATTTACTTCAAAGACCTAAGTAGATAGCTGGCTGGAAGTTCCTAATGTTTGTCAAGTTGAATGTCCAATATATTGCAAGCTTTAAAGTTCCGAGTTAGCGAGCGAAGTCAGTTCCAAATTACTTACTTGTGCTGATATATGATGAGACCAGCATTCACTCAACTTTCATTCAATTTATTTTCGTTCTATGTAGTTAGTATGTATTGATTGTACTTTTCGCCAGTACCAAGATTCTTCATTCATAGAAATTTATTGAGTCGACGAACAAAGTAATTAATCGATATTATCATATTTAATTACATCCCAACTCTATTCGCTTATTCCTAAGAATGAAAATTAATTAATTGTAAACTCTTAAAATACATAGCCTTAAGTGGTTCACTTATGTAGTCACTTCCTATTATGAAATAGGCATAATTGAATCAGAATTTTATGACGAAAATAAAATTATTTTTACATGACAAAACCATTAAGTTAAGAGCGCCGCTGGAGAGATAACACAAAGTAATTTTATACAACGTGCACGATTTTAATAGAATACTTAACATTATACTTAATTTTGAGGTATTTTAATTGAATAAATATGAAAATTGTTATTTAGGTCATGCACTAGTGCTGTGCTATTAGCTCTTTTTGTGTTGAAGCCAATAAGCCTTAATAGAAAGAAGATAATTATTTTGTTTTGGTGAGACATTGTTAGGTATTATTATTAGTTAAACTATTATTGGTTACATCGTTATAGTTATAGGACGGAGGTTATATAAATTTTTAGTCAGTTAAGTGGTAGTAGTTAAAGTTTTGTTACGTAATTTGACTCAAATTTACTTCAGCCAGTTAATAAAAACCTTAAAATATCATCGCAGTTTATTAAATTCTCTTAGTGAATACATTTGGATTAAAATTTACTTTGCAATCGGATAAGGCAAGTGTTACGGACGGCGATGATTAATATATTTCTTGTTAGGTTAAACGTAAATATTTGTAACAACGTAGAATAAAGACTT
>DWPV01007797.1:0-10458 GCA_018251915.1 Urbanus proteus proteus
TTTCATGTATTTATACGCACACACACAAAACTAGCGTAGTTTCTTGTCAGTTCCTTCAGTTTATTTACGCTCACATAATCACTTTTATAACCCGGCCATTTTACTAATGGCTTCATTATTTGTTAGGAATGATAGATCTACCTAAATTATTTATTTTTGCTGTAAAGTTATGGATTCGGTATTGTTTTTATAATAATGAAACAGCAAACAAGAATGCAGTCGCAATGGTAAGTGGCCACTGCCATGGACGTCTTTAGTTAATCCCAGATGAGATAAGAGTCCTACCTGAGCTACGGCCACAAATGCATTGCTAATGAGAACTAAGTTGAAACGCCTCGAATAAATATGTCTCTCTTACACCAATCAAGCCAAAACACAGCAGTGCTTAATATTGCTATTAAAGTACACGAATTATATTAATTTCACACACATACACACGCACACACTAACACACAAATATAAACTAATATTTTGCTAAAAGAAAATCCCATGACCTTGTTACAAAATTTTCTGGTTATGTATTTACTAACATATACCTACTAACCTGGTTAAATATAATTAATACATATTAATTTTCACAATTATTTGACGTAAGTACCTATTGTGTTTATATTTACCATTAAATAGGTGCCTATATAAATTCCAACATTATAACAATATCTACCAGAACAATATCCGCATGCAAATTTATGTAGATATATATTTTTCTTATTTATTTTGATGTCATTCCGCATATTTGACAAACTGACCTTGCCGAATATTGGTGATCACATATTGTACCTTTGGTTTTTTGTAACACATTGCTATAACTTCCTTATTCTAAATATCTACCATTATTGTTTAAATTTACACCGTTTTTACGATGCGACTTTATATAACATAGATATAAAGTTGCATCGTAAAAACAGGCACACAGCAACTAATTTAATAGCATTTAATATTCAATTTGACATCCAACGTGCGGTTTTGATTAAACCCGGAACCGGATCTTACTACCACATGATGAATTCCAGGTTTAATTCCAGGCTAGACAGATATACTCATGAATGAAGAAGAAAATGACTACCAGTAGTACTAAGTTCTTATAATGAGCAATAAAAATTATTTTAAACCTAAAGAGAATGCTCTTTTTCAAAAAGTTCCAAAAATAAATACCGATGACCTTTTAACTTTCCGGAGTATTGTGACTGATCCGATCTTTAATCCTTTTTTCACGATTTCAATTTACAAAACGGACCCTTAGCCATGTCGATAAGGATTTGTATTTTTTTATTTGTTTTGGAACTGATATTTTTGGGCACGCACGCTCTCGGTCAAATCGTGCTCCAAGCAAGAATGACTATCGAGAACGTATCGTTATCGAAAATGAAAACTTTTTTGCGCAAGTTTCGCCAATTGCACTAAAACTTAATGGTATGCCGGTAATTTTGGAGGAAAAGTTATATATAATAAATTAATATATTAAAGCAATATTTTTAAAAAACAAGCTTTTATCTGCATGTGCATAAAATTCATGTCATTTATAATATGCTTATAGTAAATGATTTTAAATACTTGTAACGCTCAAGAAGTTACCCTATTTAGTTTTAATTCCTTTCTCGAACAATTTATTTGCGCTACAAGCTATTGCATATGAACGCCCCGCTACTAAACTACAATGTTTCTAAGAATGTAAAATAAAAGTCACAATAGGTACTACAATGTTATACCTCAAACAAACGCAAACAGACCCCGAATCTACAATATTTGTAGAAAGTAAAATTGAAAAAAATGCTACGTTACGTTATCCATCGTGAAACTTTTCAACAAGTACTTTTAAGATTCGTTCTAATAACAAGTCTATTTAAATCCATAAACAATCAAGTTGTCGACCACAGTTTAAAATAAGACGAAACCCAATAAAACTTTAGCAAATGACGTCAAGGAATCCCTTCAAACCAGAAAACAACACAGAAAGTGTAAAAGTCAGAAATAGACGTGGCATTGCGTTAATACCGCAATCGTCTATATTTAAATATTTCAATAACATAACGAATGGCTGTCGTGCTTACCACAGCTCGCATGTCAGTGAGCAGTGAGTCACCGCAAGGCGATCTCTGGTGCAAGGACTGCACTACAGGGTTTCCGATTTCGATTGGACCCGAATTCTCATGAGAGGCCGGATCTCAATTGACTTACATCTGGTTCGCTTCATCTGCACATACTCGTATTGTAGAACTATTGATTAGGTATACAGAACTAGCTTTTGCCCGCGGCTTCGAACGCTTCTCTACAATATAAGTAATGTAATATAATAATGTAATACATATAAATATTCCTTTTGAATCACTATATTTAAGAAAAAAACGCATCAAAATCGGTTGCGTAGTAAAGATCTAAGCTACATAGGAACAGACAGCGGTAAGTGGTTTGTTTTATACTATGTAGTGATAGTGATGATATGGATTAGGTAAATGTCCTTTGGATACCCCGCAAGATAGCTGGAATAAAATTTGTATGTGTAATAACATTGTAAAATTACATAATTTTAAGTAAGACGAGCGATCATGTTACTTAATCTCATCTCACTTGGTATTGAAGCTAAAGAGTCAAACCTTGTTGGTCCCAAAAGAGGACAACTTTATACTTTCTTTACTAACAGAACATGGTATTTTCACACCTCTATTATAGGATATTTTAATGCTGTAAGTACCAAAATCGAAGACTTCTTTAAAGTTTTAAATAAAATAGACAATAAAAATTTATGACTACTCTAAAATATTTCAATGCAATTATACTATTTAGTATGGGTGTGGATGTGACGCTAAGGTCAAAATATTACATCAGTACCTATTTGTGACAATATTTAAATATTTTCCTTTTGTATTCATTAATATTAATACGATGATATCACATCGGCATAACCTGATCGGTTATATTCAAAGATTTTAACACTGTTTCAAATCCTTTAACGAACCTATAAAATAAAGGCTAAACCAAAAGCTTCAAATAAAAAACTTATAAAATGTTCCTTCGAGGCCTGTTTGCCCTCTCTTATATGGTTCATAAATGGTAGCGAAAAACTCGTATAATGACCCTAATTCGGCACTTAAGAGGAGCTTTTTACAGCAAAAACGTATTAGGTTGCTTTGATTGACTGACTGTGTCATAGAATAAGATATACATAGAAATACCATAAACACGTTAGTTTATAACTATGTAGTAGAATCATTACATACGTTATTATGTGTTCCAATATATGTATGTAGAAACAAATACACAGGTATCGTTTTAAAAAGCATTCGTAAATTTCTTGTGTATAAATAAAGAAAAATATTTCAGTTACTTATTTAGGTGTATTATTAATTTTGTATTATTAATGTATGAAATGGACGGATTAATGGCCTTTTTTGTGATTATCATTTCTGATTAATATTAATTCTATAACAAGACCAAAATTAATGGTATTAAATTTGATACTGATACCCATTACGTTAGTCATTATTGTATTACGAGGTTTCTGTCAATCATTGTCTAAAATTTTGAATGCTTCATTTAGTTTTAGTAACGTTACTTACATATTGTAAGCACTTGTTTTAAAATTATATAATTGCTATAAATATGCTATAATGGCGAAATAAGTGATCTTAGTTGTATCCACATTAAGCTTATTCATTCGAATTCTGTAATTTTAATTGTTATCTAAACCTTAATTTGAAATCATTTTTTGAAGTTTTTTATGGAGACAAGTGCTTAAACAACACTCTTCAACTTACTCATCACATTCAGCCACGCATCTGTATTTAATCTCAGATAGAGTGTCATTTCTATGTGGGGTTGATTAAATATATTTGAAAATGGCATGAGCCACATACCATTAGTCGGAGTGCATACCCGTTTTTTTATAAGAAACACTGATATAGTCAACGAGCGTGAAGTCCATCTGATGATAAGTGGACATCCGTTATTAACCCCAGGTAAAATTCGAGCCTCACGTAAGACTTACCTGAAGACGGTACAGATGCGTCGCTATCGCTAAGAACAGTTTGAGGGTAAGTATATCTTCTTACAAGATCGTCGTTTACTTTTTTATAACATGAGAGTAGCAAACGAGTATGCAATCCTCCTGATGGTAAGTAGCCACTGCGGCTCATGGACATTTATAATCAACCCCAAATAAGAACAGTTTTACCGGAGGTTGCCCACAAATGCGTTGCTACCCCTGAGGACTAAGTTGGAACGCCTCGGGTAAGTCTTTCACCTAACCACACCCTTCAAGCCAGAACACAGCAGTGCCTAACACTGCCGTTATTTGATAGAAATAGGTATGGCGGGGGGGCCGCCGGAGTCGAACCACATGGGGCTTTAACTTTCAAATTCCCGCTATTTCCGCTTCGTAAAAAAATCCAAGCACATTATCAAAACAATAACAGCCTAACTATAGGGAAACGCGAGTCCGGTCACACAGCCGCTCCCACACAACAAGGTGAGCCGGCTATTCTTAAACTGTCATTCTCAGCGTTGCGTAATGATGATCAGCGTTTACCTACTGTGCGTAAGTAGCACGCACTTTTAGCTAATCTCATTTTTATTGCCCAGCTGGTAATTATTTTTTTCTTACATAACCTCATACTAGAACGGAAGTCATGGTTGTTCGTATATGATCGTACACAAAGACAAATACACTAACACCCAAACCTAACTTCCTCTAGGACTAGTTCTCTAGTCCTAGTATAACTTCTTCATTCGGTACCTAATACTTATTGTATCGTTATTTTTTATGGTAGTTATTGTGTTTTTATGTTTCTTTTTTGTATATATGTAGGTACATTTTGTAAATAATAATGATTGTATTGTATGAATTAGGTTTTATAACTATTTGTGATTATTAATTTTTAAAGTAGTAGTACAGTACAATATAATTATATTGTATAAGTATTTTGCAATGATTATAAAAACTTTAAAATTCTAGGGTTTTGTAGTTTCCCCATTCGCGACACTTTGTTCAGTTTCAGTAGCGACTGTGCTACTGTGTTCTAGTTTGAACGATATCAAAAAAAGTTGAGTTCCAAAAAATAAATTAACAAAGTAATTTTACTAAAAAAATCTTCAACAACCACTGCGTATTTTTCCGTTAAACGAAATGATAGAAACAATATCTACGTCTACGTATATACACGTGCTACGTAGGTACATATGATGTGTGAACAGACGAGTATTAATACCCCGGTACCTGATAGACCGGAAATAATCCGTATAGACATATTGAATAACATGACGCATTAAACAAAGCAGCCTCCGTGAACCGAGATTATGTTCCTTACTATGATAATGTATGTTACGGTAGTTTATTTTTCTATTTCTGTTCGCGGTGTATTGTCTAAATAACTTTGTGTTTTTTATTCAGAGGGTTATATTCGGTTTTAGGTATGATTTTAGGGTAGAGTTAGAATACTATTTTTTTACTTTCTTTAAAAGTTTTAATAATAAGTTCGTATTTAGGTGTCTGTTTTATCTGAAAAAGAAATACTATCTTTCTTAAGGCTAATAGAGGGTAGACAGATACAGGGTAGGTTCTCGCAATGATGATGTAGATAGCACATATACGTCTATCAAAAATGACTTATTGCATTTACTATATTTATTGGCTTGAAAACTAACCTCATACCTCTATAATCGTCAATTGTTTTGCTTAGAGTTTTGTTAGCAAGGATTTATTTTTTATACATTTAACTATTATTTTTTACATGCCAGTCTTAATATAAAAAACAATAAATTAATAAAAATAAGAATAAAACCTCTAAAGTATAAATTACGCGTCTACAAATAATATTTTAAAATACGCGTAACCCCGCGGCTTATGTAGGTCGTAACTCGTAACCGATCTACACTTCTACAGTACCGAGCGCGGTAGGGAGTGTGACCGCTAGTAGCTATGTTATGTGTTTCCGTGGTCCTAAGGACACATAATATTTTCATCAATCAACCAAAAAATAGATCGCATTTAACGATGGTTGTTTTTACTAAACTTATGTAATGGGTAGTCTTGTGGTATGACGATATTGGTTGTAAATCACGATATTAGAATTTTGGCGGAAACGATGAACAAATAAGGACTATGACTGGAAATTCTTTACAGGATATACATGTCACTGCCTAAGGTTGGGAAAGTTATCTAACTAGGTCTAAAAACATCTACTGAGATCCAAAGTGAACAACTGAAGTTTTTAGCCATCTATTCAAAATTTTTAGGACATTGCGCGATTTATCTTTGGTTAATTGATCACTCAAATAAAATTGTAATGATAATGATTATCATAAATGAAAATACTAAAGAGGCTTAAAGTAGAGTTTTGACTTTCCTTCAGTAAGAATAATAAAAACTGGGGTCACATTTGACTATTTGTGTTGTTATATTTAAGAAAAAATTTATTGTACCAAAAGTAAGCGTATATTGCGTACAGTTGATTAAACTACACAAAACTAAACGATGAACAAATCGCTTTCTCCTCAAATACCTCTTACTAAACAATGCCTAGTACATGCTAATTGCCGAATGCCGTAATTAACGCTATGATTCATTGCTGTTTCACTTTTCCTGCTATACATCCAACGAAACAATGCACTAATATCGTGACCGAATGCGATTAGTAAACACCGTAACACCTCGAATACTTCTATAACAACTTAACACGATCGCTCCCAATAAAATAAAGAGCCAAGGTCTGTTTTAACGATACGCACGCAAACTCACGATTCGGTTTCACGCTATTATAATAAACAAACTTTTTGTTGCGAATCTGTAGCGAATTTTTGTTTACGTTTAACAAACACTGAACATCCTTTATCACTAACACAATTCACAAATTATCACTAGGTCACGTTATACTCGTATTATCACTTCTGTGTCATACATTTTTATTGGTTTAAGTCACGATATATACAGTTTTTATATACAATGCTTTAATGTCACTGATTTTCTTTTTTCGCTTCTCATTAATTCCGAACGTAATTGAGAGAAGGCCGCGCGATGCTGGGAACTGCACTACACTAACCTAAGCTATTGTATGCAGGTGGATTGTACTACACGTCCGTTTGCCTTATAATGGACATTTTCCATTCACACAATAGAGCAATCCGCTCGCTGAGATCGGATAGACTTGCTACTTTTTCGTCGTTCTGCTAGTAGCGAACTTGGTTGATATTTAGCACACTGATAGTTACAAACTTACAGTAATATTCGAGATTAATTTACTTTTAATTTGCCGTCTAAGTGCTCTAGTTACCAAACTATATTTCGTCTTGCAACTAGTTGTAGGTAAAGAATCGAACGTCGCTAAATAATCAGTGCATTCATAATTAAAAATCACCAGTTATTAATATTAGAAAACAAAAATAATCATTTTATGCTTGTTTCTCGGTATCATTTGTAAATTGTTTGTAAGTACCTAGACTAGCAGCAAATTAGTAAAAATCAAAAATTTATGATATTTTGAAACGTTTGTCAACTCAATCAATGGATACTAACGTCAAGGATTTAACAAACTTCTCCCTCATCGTAACAGCGAATAAGAAATGCTTAAAAACATTTTATATAAACCCATCACTATATTATTACTGATATACTACCACTTAGAGCAGGTAGATACATTTCATTCACCTTTTAAAAAATTAAAAAATCTTGTGTATGCAAGTTGTTCCGTTAATTTTTTTGAAGACGATCATAAAGTGGCTCGTCTATGCAAACACCAAGTCGCCGATAGTACCGATAGTGACGTAGGGCTATCAAATCTGTCGGTGTTTGTATCTACTTCACACGAGTATATTATACTTGTACTTTACTCGTAAATACGAAACGTGTAACGTACCAAGGTGATAAGCGTTTAGCATGTAAAATCGTTACATTCTTGTTAGATGTAACTTTGAATACATTACATGGTCCTTACGATATACTGTTATATCATAGGTAAGTAAGTACCCACTAACATTAAGTGCGCAATTTCAGCATAATTGAATTATATGAATTGTGATAATATAATCATTATTTCACTGGTTTTTTGTATAGTACCCCGTAAATATTAAAATTATCTGAAACTAGCTTAAGCCCGCTGCTTCTCATGCCTTAACTTACATTTAAACCTTCCTCTTGAATCACTCTATTTATTTAAAAAACGCATCAAAATTCGTACATACATAGGAACACACAGCGGAAAGCGAAAGTATTTTATTTTACGTAGTAATAGTGATCAGTCGCAATGTTCCATGGTATCCTTAAGAACTAAATTGAAAGAGTCATGTGAAAATTTTAAAGTTGGTAGAGCCCTTTGTTGTTCGACTCCGGCGGCATCACCGCCACACCTATTTCTGCCTTATAACAGCAGTGTTTAGCGGTGCTGTGTTCTGGTCTGAAGGGTGTGGTAAGGGAAACATACTTCTCACAGGCGGTCCAACTTGATCCTCAGGGGTAGCAACGCATCTGTGGTCGGTCTCAGGTAAGATTCTGTTCGTATGTGGGGTTGATTATATATGTCCATATATGTCCATGTTTGCTATTCTCATAATATAGAAAAAAATCAACCCCGTTCGATTGATGTCCTATCTGAAACCACAAAAACCCATGCTGTGCCTAAGAACTGAATAGGATCGTGTCTTTGCCATAGGTACGTCAGTAATAGTAGGACACGTACGTTGTATGTACTTACTTAGATTTCGGGGTTAACCATACATCTGTGGCCAATCTCAGACTGGACTCTGAACTCTTGCAAGTATGCCGACTTTAGGTAGATCAAATCCTATTTGACATTACCTAACCATCTATAATGTTGGTGTCCGTTAATTTCATTCAAAATATTTGATATGTAAATTCCAAAAAACTTTATCAAAATCCTCATAAAGCAAAAAACCGCAATTTGTCCCCCTACAAGTACATAATGTACTTGTAAACAAACTGTACCCAAGAGAACAACATTGCGTAAGTTAAGATTGCGAGCTATTTGAACATTCGTAAACTCTATTTATTTTGGTATTCAGCCAGTTAGCAAATTATTCATTAATTCTAGACTAAAAGCCCACAACAATTAACGTGTTTAGCCGCCTACGTGCTAGGCGAATCTAGGACCGTTAGTCTAGCCTAGGGTTCTTAAACTTTTAACACGTAGGTACCCCTATAAATTTACAAATGAACCTGGCTAGTATTCGTAAAACTATATATAATTTATTTAAAAATAATAGGTTCATGTTATACATATTATGTTATTAATAATGTATCTACGATATTATGGTATTTACGCCGTTATGTAAATTTAATCGCATGCCCTTACAATAAACTGGCGTACCCCGAAGGGGACGCGCACTTTGAGAATCCCTGATCTAAGCACACTCTGAATAAGGCCACTAAATACATAATAAGTTATATGGTTCTATGGTAAATTATTCTAAAATATATTTCGAATGTTATAAAGCACTACTATTTTTAGCAGAATAAAATAGAAACCATGCATTTTTATATGATCTAAGTAGCAAACGAGCTTGCAGCCCACCTGATAGTAAATAACTGCTACCTATGGACATCTGTAATCAACCCCAAATAAGATCAAGGTCCTGCCTGAAGTTGACCACAAATGCGTTGCCACCCATGAGGACTGAGCTGGAACGCCTCGGATAAGTATATGTTCCTAACTACACCCTTCGGACCAGAACACAGCAGTGCTGAACACTGCTGTTATAAGGCAGAAATAGTCTAGCGGTGGTGCCACCGGAGTCGAACTACATCGAATTCTACCATTTGCCTATTCGTACATGATATCTGTCGTGGTCATTTATAAATCAACCCTAGACAGTAATGAAATCTTACGCCTTTCAAATCAGGATACAAAATCACTTTTCATTGATATTAGGCAAAAAAGGTGCGGTGATGATGTCATCGGAGTCAAATCACGATGGGTCCTAATTTGAATTTACAAAAATTCTGCATCTTGCCCCTGATTTCGTACACGCAATATAAAAACCCCTATTTAGCCAATCAATCAAATTTGTGCAATATCAAAAAAATCTTTGTTTTGTGGGTGTCTCACAAACACAGCATAAAATGAATTTATTCTCAAATAATTCTTCTTCTTCGTTGCGCTCTTGACAGAGCGGTCGTGGTCATCATTTTGCTTGTCTTTTTATTCTTTGGGCGGAAGATGTAATGTGCCCCACGATTTCGCGCCATTTCTCTCTACTGGCAGATAGTCTAGTACACTCAAATAATTACCACAAGCTTTATCAGTTTAGGCTCAGGGAAAGAGTACTATCTTTTGACTAATTAAGTCAAAAGAGTTACTCTTCCTGTTTAAAATATATAAGTAAATTATACATGTATTTTTAACCGACTTCCCAAAGGAAGAGAGGTTATCTATTGTTAATAACAATTCAGTTTCTTACAGTAGCTAGCGCTTCTTCATACGAGGTCGGGCCGACGGGCGACACGGAAGCGTC
>DWPV01007798.1:0-10457 GCA_018251915.1 Urbanus proteus proteus
CCTCGGGGGAGCGCGGGATGTTACCTATGTTTAGATAAGTATTCCTTTTTACTTTTTAACGCGGGTGAAACCGCGGGTATCAGCTAGTGTTTATATAATGATGCGTGATAAGTGTAAGGAAATAAGTGATTACAATTAAGCCACCTGTCATTTATCTTAATTCGAGATACATGATCGAAAGCAGTCCTTTTATCGGGACCGAAAAGAATACCGATAAAATAAAACCAATCACATGTTGCGCGTAGGCATTTTGAAAGGGGCCGCGGCGCGCACAGTTTTTGTGAGTCAAAATCCACTGCTCCTTAGCATTTCATCTCCTTTCCTGATCCTTAGCAAAGTATAGATAAGGAACGAATCACCGAAGAAATCATTGCATGCTTATTTTTTAGCAGTCGAGATTGCGAAGGGCTATAAATGGCGCAGCGAGGCCTCGAGCGGTTGCCATTTGCAATCGGTTATGGAACGACCGCGAACCTCTTTTTACATTATAATCGGTCGTCCCCGCTCACTCCTTTTTTACGATGTGCTCAGATAGCCGACAATGGTAAGCTCCAGTGGATGCAAAGAGCTTATACGTGTCCCGCGGGAAAAGTCGAAAATACGCGCCAAATGAGGACAAACGCCTTAAATGTTCGTTATACCTACGAGTATGCAACGTAGTTTTATAACGCAGAAACAATGTACATAGTGCATACAGTGCTACAGCAATGCAACTTTAGTAGAAGTACTTCCAATGTTTGTTCAATGAAGTCTGATGAGCAATCGGTTTCAGCTTACTCGGAGAGTATGATGGATGAATGCGACGTGCAAGACCGGACAGACGCCCATCGCATGCACGGGGTCGGGTTACAGCGAGGCCCGTGCCGCCTCATTAGCCATGCAACGTCATATTTTAATAATCACTCGCAAATGGATTAAATTACCCGTCTACCTGATTTTTTAGTGTACAAGCGACGAAACCTCTGACGCTTCGAAAGTTTTGATGATTACTTTACGTGAAAGTAAGCATCCAACCAGAAGTAAATTTTAGGCAGTATATTACCATTAACAAATGGTTATAGTAGGCGATCAAATTATCTTTTACTCAAGTTTAATTAATAAAGAGTTTAATAAAATTATACTTACAATATTGAGTTAACATAATTCCTGGAAATCAATAAGGCGCCAACATCGTATATTCTCAGCGTGGTTCCGGAAGGGGCACGGTTTGAGCATAAAATACAAATATATGATTTGAATCCATCGAAAACGCCAGACGAAGAAATATTATAATTTAATGCGTGCTGGGTGGATTGAGTCGCATTAATATGCAGCTCGTGCGGCGACGGCCCGCGCCCGCGCATCCTCTAATAACGCTTCGAAACCCCCGCATGCATTATTCAAAGGACGATCATCCCAATTTCTAACATTTTTGGCGAAACGAACAACTCTTAATTTTTTCCAAACCTCTTTGTTGTCCTTGTATTCATGTTTTTATGTGATTTTGTAACTGTCTCGATAAATACACATACCTACCTAGTAGTTATTTTAGAATTTTGACGATAAATAGTAGTAAAATTGGTGCTTATTTTTTTATATTACGTACATATTTCTATGGATTTATTAATGTAGATACAGCAGGTAATTTGTTCGTTTTAATAGAAATATCTATACATATAAGGAACGTGACGTTTGGGCGTTGATTACCCTGTTAGTAGCAAATTAAAAATATATTAATTAAATATACACTGAAAACTCTTAAAAAAAATCAAAAAAAGTAATTATAACGGAAATAATAATAAACAAATTGGCACTTCTAAGGTTACTTTTATACAATTGACGCCAGGCACGCATACGTAGTAACTAGCACAAACTGATTTATTTCTCTTTTACTCATTGTACTTATTTCACTACTACAGATGCAAAAACGTCTCTAAAGTGATTTGCTACACCTACTTGCAGTAGTAGTAATAGTGTAAGCATGTTAACGGAGCCAAAACTGACAGTAAATGTAAGAAGTCACTTCACGTTCCAAACCTACATTTAGCTGGTCAGTTAACAAATGCTCGAGAACGGTAGTTAAGTAATAAATAATAGAGTTGATTCGGACCTTTATTTGACGGTCCGATTCAACAGATGGGACGATAGGTAAGTATTAATTACGTCGGAATTGCGCCGCTTACATTCAGTTTATCGTAGCATTGTAATTAGCACCGATAGTAGCGCCGCCACGTTTGTCGCTTTTATCCGGACAATTTAGTTTTTATTAACATAGCACTATTTCAGGGGTTACGAAAACAATAAATTTTATGGTATGCCTATATTTTCCCTATCAATTAATTATTTCTCACTCTTCTCTTCATTTTGACACCGCGTTCATTTTCTTACGAGCTTTTAACATGTCGTTAAAGTTGAATAATAAATTCTTTATACGTACACAATGTTATGCGTATCTGTTACGGTAATTGTATAATTAATTAAGAACATGTATTTTTGTGGCATAAATATTGCCTAATCCATACTGGGTGCTTAGTAAATTGAAATGTTTCTGATGTCCTTTCTTTGCTTACAATACTTGGAAATACTAGCCATCACGTACGCTCGTCGACTCCAGGAACGAATTGAAAAAATAAACAACTTCACACAAAGAACGCCTTCATCTGAGCTGCTACACAATGCCGGCATTGCCGACCTACATTCGCCGTTAATTAGACTGTTTTGTTCATAGAAACGTTAGCTGGTGGAAACAAAACAAATTGTACCGTCGTGTATCAAACACTCCATTCATGGGTACCATTTAGGACACTTAGAACTTTCGAGATTTGGTAAGTACATACAACATGTGAATGAAATTATTGTACGTCATAATTCATAAGCTAAGAATTCATTTGCCTTGTAATGACCGGGTTTATTTTACAATGAATAAATCTGTAGGAAACAAACATTGCAAATCATCGGTATGCAACAGTTCGTTTTAGTCTATCGTTATAGTTCTGGTGTAATGAAAACCATTTTTGCAAAATAGATAATCAAGAATAGGTCCCTACGTAGTGTAGTGAAAGTCAAAGAACACTTCAGTCCGTGTCTTACTTGGCACAAGACAAGGCCTTAAGGTTTGTTATCGTTTTAAACATCTAAACCGTACAGTCAGTGTTATCTGCGCGTGCGCAAGTCGCCGTTAGTTACGTAGTAGATATTAATTCAAATAAAGCACGACACTGCTCTTGCTGTAACGATGTTTATGAACTAGGTCATAATCATTACTATTAATCAACGAAAAAACTAAGACTGTTTGGGTCCTGCTCGCTATAAAACCAATTTTATGAACGGCTAAGCGACGTGATCCCATGAAAATGGACACATGGTACAAGCATTAGATTACCCTTGAGTGACGAACAGACACATTATCTTCGTGATTGAACTTGAGAGCGTATAATAAAATATCTGTCCGTATGGGTTGGCCGAAAGATGATAGTAGTGTAATGGTTTCAGCCCCTCGAGTGTCATGGGAACTAGGGTTAAGATTTAGTAATTATTATGACTTTAAATAAGTAACTTTAATCAGTGGAATGAATAAATAAGCTATGCATATTTTTAAGTGATCATTGGCTCAACGCCTTCTTGCCAGCGAGGTCAATCGCTGATACGTTGCTCCTTTTGACAACTAAGTTAAAACAAATCATAATATTTACTATGTAATATCTGTCTAACCAGACTCTTCAAACCATAACAGCAATGAGCCGCCAGTATGTCATAGCGAAGACTCATGGATTCGAGAAGAATAAACCTTCAAACCAGCACACAGAGGCATTAATACACATGTGTGTAACAATATTAGGGTTGTCATAAAAAATTATGCAAATTCGCTACATGTATTGGAAAATTCCATGCAATTTTACCTACAAACTAGGATATTCTGAGAAATGGATTCTATTTACTCAAATCTAATGGATACCAACCAATATAAATTCTTGAACTAATACTACTATAATGACATTCTTGAACTTGACTTTAAACAAAAGTGTAGGTACAGAGACTTGAAAACATACAATGAATATTATAAACAATTTGCATTGAATTGCATATAGCTGTGGGTAGTTCGTGTAGTTGAGTATCTGCATGAATTATACGATGGCACGGCGGTTTCAACGAGCTCAATAGACAGCCGAGGCAACGTCTCGAACGGAACACGTGTCGTTGATTGCCCCCAATTGGCGAGCGAATAAAAACAATCGTCGCTTAAAAATAACCGTGATTTCATCCTACAACATGTGATGTATGTTTTCTCTTAGTGGAACCGAGCGTGGTGTTCCCACAGGATCGGAACATGTGAAATGTCGCGGCGCCGCGGTCGCATGAAGCGCCGAATCTACTTTGAATCGCTAATGATGGTAATGAAAGTTTGACGTGCGAATCCTGACGGGACTTGGTGTGAAGACTATGTAGATAAGTAGTAGTATACAAATAGAATTAAACGAGTTTCGACCTTGCTATAATACTAGTCCCACCAAATGTACCTACGGAATATTTATATGATCTCGAAAGATCTACGTTCCTATGATTTACGGCTCCCTTGTAAAGACAATCATTTCTGTTAACATTATTTGCGCACTGCCTAAGTTAACCATTTAAATGGCCAGAAAATAGAAATATCATTAGGTAGTGTACTATTTTCCTGTTTTTTACAAAATAAAAAGGGAGGAAAAGGATCCTCGTCCCGGAACCGAAATCATTGACATCATTACGCCCTATTAAATTCGGATGGCACCAATGCACCATATGGTCAGCGTGTGACTACTTGGCCGAAAGCAACTCGCCATCTGATGTTTTATCACAAGCACGACACGGTATCAACATCCGTGTTAGGAACATTGTGGTTACAAAAAATAGGTCAAATGGAGGAAGTAAAACCGCAAAAATATCAATGTACGTAATGCAAAATTTTGTTATCTCAGTGTTAATATAATTCATGACATTGGAAATAATAATAATAAATAAAAAATGTGTTTTCGAAAGTTATATTATAATTGACGCTAATTAAACAAAGAAATTGCGTAGATAACACAAATCATACTATTCGGGCTTCGATCAACAATACCAAGTCGTAGTTGTAGTTAGTATTGTTGATCGAAGTTTTCAGGGCATAAAAAATTTAAAACTGATAAAATTATATTGATATTTCTATTAGAACACATCGATTGCATTTTAAGGACCAGATTAAATTAAAAGCTGGATAATCTTTCTAAGACTCAGATTTTACGTTTCTAAGAAATTATACACTATGAGTCTTTATATTTCCGCTACAGCTAGGTGTTAATCGCTCAGCTTCGACTCTTAATCTCGAAGAATCTAATAAATGCAGTGTACCATTAATTGCACATACCCACACGCACTTCATCATTCGTGATACTAACTGTTTTTTGTAATCTAATGCCGATATCATTTTTATTATAACGTTATCCATTAATCATAATAGCGATCCCACAATTTAGATATAATATCTCATTACCTACGGTCTTTACGCAATAAGATTAACTGTTTATTCATTATTGTTATTAATGAAACAACGGACAATAAAACTTTTAATCAACATAAAATATAATATTAAGGAACAAGCGCCAATGTCAGACTGCCACACAAACCTACCCACGTAATATAATATTATTTGTGGTCCATTGTCATTCAAGTTTCTAAATGAAGCAAAAACCGAAGATAACAATTACAAAAATCACCAAGCGTACAATGAGTGGCTTAAGTGGCACGAGGCAAAGATTAGTGAAAAAAACACTTTTAACATTCTCGGTTATACAATAGAACTTGTCACAATTTATCAGTTATTATCTATTATGAAGGGACGACTATTGTTGGAAGAGATGTTACTTGGCGCCAATAGCATTTAAAGATCTCAAACATGTTAAAAAAGGACCTGCATTTAGTATTCTTGCTAAGTTTTATAAACGAATATAATGGTACCAGAATTAGTATTTTGCATGCTTTATTAACGGGTCTTATGAGGAGACATCTTTCAGTTATAACCAGGATTGTGTTCTATATTCTTTGGATTTTTCAATAATTTCTACGTAAGATCGAAAAGGCACCAAAAGGCCATCGTAAAATTGGATGGCGTTTCTGCATATTATGTAAGTATACTTAGTATACTTAGTGTGCTGTTCTGGACAGATTGTCAATTTACTTTTTATTTTCCATTTTACTTTTTTGTTCCGCTTAGTGCTCAGTCATTACGCACATCCGTCGCATCATGCAGCCAATGCCAGTGCATGGGACAATTTAATTAGACGATTAATGTCCTAAATTGACGTCACACAATCTGAACAAATAAACATTCTTGTCAATTTGTATGAGAAATGCTAAGTGGCTTCGTTCTTGATGGATCAGCTTACATCAAACGTGAATCATTGGGGTATGTTAAAAATTAAAACATTAAATTGGTTTCTATTTTATGTGTAGACTTAAATAAAATAGGTACAACACAGGTGCCGAGTAGGTAGTGTAACCCGCCGACAATATAGATTAGGGAACTTATCAATCAGTTGAGCGCGTATCGTGCGAACGCGTTATAATAGGAGGATATTATAATAAACAGATCCCGGTCCCCTCGCGTTCTCTCCCTCCCTAATAAATATTAATGTATGAACTTGAAGCTCCACAATGCCCGTCCACGATGCTGGTACATTGACACTCAATTTGCTTTTTTGCAGCCGTTCTGATATCTTCCTCGCGCGCAATCTTTGTTCTCACTTTCTTGTCCTTTCTTTGCGATTAGCATTACTTTATGAGTGCGAAGATAAATATAAATTGATGGTTTTTTGTTATTTTACATCATACTTGTCTGCGCAAAATCCGAAGTCTTTTGACATCCGTGGTGAATTATTGTTAGAAGTATAAATTATAGGCATGTAATTTAAACTTGAAAGTTGACGACATGAAAAATCTTGATAGTATTGGACCAATTCACTTATTTTTACTATTAGAAAGCTACGTTATTTCAAATGGCCATAGGCTTATAGTAGATTTGTATCCGCGGGGCACTTGTTAGTCAATAAATCATGTACAGTTATTTTGTGTACAAAATATGTATTCTGCAAATTTAATTTTACTTCCCAGTTATAATGATTAATATCTATAAATGTGAATTAAACGATGACAGCTATAAATGTAGCCCAACGTAAAATTTAAATTTCAACATTAGGCAAATTTTCAGAGTAAACTATAAGTATATCTGAATATACATACATACTTGTTATCTACATGCCTTGAAATTTGTTCTGCAGTTAACACATATTTATCAGAACCATTCAATAGTAAGTACATAGGTACCTAATGAGTCTTTATTGTATTCTATGAACTGTACAACTGGTTGCCACATGTATCTCCGAAATCGATACGACAAACCTTTTATCGAATTGAAACAATTAGGCGGTTCGGAAATACTACCCCTAGCGTTGGCCGGAAGGGTCACGTGCAAACAGCGGGGTTGCGTGAACGCTTTTCCCATGCTTTCCCACGCCACCCCAGTCACCAGTGGATGGGAAACCTCACTTGTTGATTCGGCCTGCAATCGCCCCTCGTTATCAATGCTTCCGGCGTGTGCATTAGCAATAACAATTATTGTCTTTTAATGTTACGATGTGATGATGGGAGAATCGCTTAATGACTTTGATGGCTTAGAATTAACTTCCAAGTAATTGATACTTTTAATTTCAAGTAATAGTTTTTCTTATACTGGTGAACTCTTAATGTGCAACTTGATATTCAAGTGATAATAAAAATGTAGTTAAATAAGAGATATTGGCAATAATTTTGGCTTTTAAATAATAAGCAGTATGTAATCAATGGAGCCAATTAATAAATCTGACAAAATTCACAAATTAGGTAGTGAAACCTCGTTGCCTAATGAAACAGCATTGATCATTTTGCCAATTACACAATTTTGTTTAAATATAGTATAAATTATTATGGCCATTTTTCATACTTTCAATAACCGGATTATGCGTACTTACCTTTTTTATTGTATTGCTAAATAAAGGTAATAAATATTCGGCAACATTTATTTAAGCGAGCGATTAAAGCTCAGCATCCGATTGTCACGAGAATCAATATTATAATTTTGTCCTCGATACATACAAATGCTGGTATTGTTAAGTCGATGGTGGACAATGGCTCGCAAGAAAATGATGACCTCGGGCTTTCATATTTATTATTGGTGACACTGAATATGAATATTGACCATGTAACTGTACTCGCAATATTTGCAAGACCGAAGATTATTATAGCCTTGGATGAAGTTTTCTATGACGCTGTTTTTTATATTATTTCTACCGGACTAGACATTTTATTACGTTTGTCATTTCGAACAGTGATTTTTAAGCATTTGCATTAGCATTTAGACGCATTTGTATAAAACTCCAATGTTTTTCTTGTCGTATAATGTTTAGATTTGAAGCTCAATTCGGTTCTTTAAAAATGGTTCACCTACTCAAGAGTTCCAGGAGATGCAATTTAGATTTGTAAGTAGGTACTATTTTAAAATTCCATTTGCATATTTTTGAAATACTTTAATATTTGATCATCATTATAGTCCTTCAGTGAATAAATAATTTACATTAATTTGACGACAATAATTTTGCACACGCAACCTGACTAGGGTTGGCACACCTCCGGTGTTAGCTGATCATGTTTAACCTTTGTCAATATTTGTGCGACTTATATCAAGTCTCTAGTCTGTTCGTGGTGCTCGTAACCTCATAATTAATTATCATTAGTAATCACTACATAGTATAAAACAAAGTCGCTTTCTCTGTCCCTTTATCCCTATGTATGCTTAAATCTTTAAAACTACGCAACGGATTTTGATGCGTTTTTTTTAATACATAGAGTGAATGAAGAGGAAGGTTTATATGTAATTTAACACGTGCGAAGCGGGCAAAAACTAGTATTTTTTAAAATAAGTACCCAGTCTACCTAATAAAACATGGTCACTGTTGCCCATGGACATTTGTAACTAACTCCACACAGAACAAGCTTAACCTGAAGTCAAATACAGATGCGTTGTTATCCCAGACTTAGATGATCGCCTCGGGTTCAAGTCAGCCAGCATCAGTGTTACTATTTATTTGCCTAGTCGGGATTTTGAGTCTTTTCAGTGAAAAAACTAGATTCTTTCGTCGACGGGACATTGTAAAAAACGTAGGTACATAATGAGAAGTTTTACAATATTCAACTGTATTCCATCATGTTGAACAAAGAATTTGATAGTTTGACGACATACATACATAATTATTGTTTCCGAAAGCAGCACAAAGCCTGTTCCACGCGGGACATTTAATTTTGATTTAAAAATTAGAAAGGTACCATCAAAATCAGGACGTCTGGTAAAGCTGGTCAGCATCAATATTTTTCTAACGCAGCGGTTCTCAAACTTTTTTGATGGCGGACCCCTTCTAATCAGCGAAAATTTTGACAGACCCCCAAAACCTCATTATCAAATGAGTAAAAATACACCTCTTCCCCACAAAGGCTTCACGAAGCCCTAGGGGTCCGCGGAGGACACTTTGAGAATTGCTGTTCTAACGAAACGCATGAACTGTTTCACGGAGAAATTGTTGTGACAGAGGTACCTCCCCTCGTTAACGTTGACGCATTGATTGTTAAAAGTAGACTAAGTCCAGAATAAAAAAACACTAAGTTTTTCAGACACTGAGTCTCACCTTTAATTAATTTCAAGTAGTAAAGTTTTATATTTGGATCTTTTCGTCTGAAATATGTTCAGTGAATTCATTTTGTCAATTAAGTATAATTGAGTTTTTTGTACACTAACTTTTTTACTTAGATTCGCTGTTTTTAATCAAATTTAAAGTTGGAAAGTGACAAAGGACGAAATAGAACAGGACTTTTCCAATTTGTCACGCAATGGATATAAAAGTTTTTGACTTTATTAATTTTTGCAGTGTTTTCCTTTTTTATAATTTGGCTTTAAATAGGACTGGAGTCGAATCTAAGGTTGATTTGCGTCGCCGGTCTGAAGGACTAACTAAGAATAGTGTCCATCTTCCTTACCACAACCTTACCTCTTCAAATCTGAACACGTTATTGTAAGGCATTTCAGCAAGACGCTTTCTAAACACATAGCCCCAGAGTAGGATTTGTTCCTGTGTCGTGGGTGCCATGGATACACACATACACGAATACACAAACACCCAGGCCCAGAACAGAAATCTAAACTCATCATTCAGATATCTGTCTAGCCGGGAATCGAACCCGGGACCGTGAGACCGGTATGGTAACCGCTCCGCCACGGAGATCATCCAAAAGCAAGACATTATTCTTTATGACTTGATTGCAACTTGGTACTTCTATCAAGAAGAACTCTTGACTCCGAAGAAACTGCCATAAGTGTAGCAATGCTGCTTCAATATTAGGTGTCTAGGTTCAATAGATAGGTCGAAAAACGCTAAAAT
>DWPV01007799.1:0-10456 GCA_018251915.1 Urbanus proteus proteus
GTATCGTGTATACTTTCATATGCATTGAGTAATAAGTTGTTATTTTGAAATCACAAACAGACACTTCAATTTTATTTATTTGTATAGATACGTCGTGAATTTGTTCCGTCATTATTAGTTTCTATACAAATGTCCCAACATTATTGTCATCGGCGGGTATGGTGGTAAAGTGCCCCATATTTACGCACCCCAACATTATTACAAGGGTTTATTGCCCGGTTATAAGTTTGTGGCGTCGATGGAGTTATGAGAATCGTGTTGTTGTGCCAGGGACACGCTCGATGTTTATGGCTAATGAAATTTCACGTAATAATTATTGAGTGGTGTAACTCTTGCAAATCAGCTATTAAAATAATGTTAAGAACACGCACATAAAATGATACTTGAACATTTCTCTAAGACATTTATGATTGAGGAAATTTTAGTGCTTGCTTTTAAATTTTTATTTCATTAAAGACTCGTCCTTTTTTTTATAAATAAAAGTCAAGCAAACATCTTAATAAGGTTTTTATATATTTGTTTTGAGATCGATTTATTAGTAAGTTTGTTTATGACACCCGTGAAACAAGGAATCCTAATATGGTGTGTGGTTTATTAGTATGGGATATGGGAATATTGTATAAATCGATATTTTTGTGAGTGAAGAAAAATATTTTCACACTTATAATAGCAAAAATGATTTCTATTCGCCTCATACGTTGTAATAGCTCGCTACCTCTATTACTCATCACGAACTAAAATGATTAGTCACGGCCCTCCGGCCTCGAGGATTATTTGTCTTGAGGCACTTCATTGGATCGTGTTTGCCAAACATTTGTATTACATCACTCTCTCCCATATAATGTTATCATTACATCACGTGAAGACCTTGTAATAAATATTTGGCCATTGTGTGATAATAAACTTTGAATCAGTTAGAGAGACTCCATTTATTTCTTCATAAAATTCTTTTGTAAAAGGAAAATTGTTATATTATCTTAAGATTGAATAAATGTTTACTATATATGATCGTGATAGAAGGAAATTATATCACAATAATTTTTGAATTAACTTATCAAAACATTTGGAATTACGTTTTCTTAAAAAATAATTAGAAATGCAGGGTGATCGGTAATCTGCCAGGTTCTTTGCAACCAAAATACTCCTTATGAAACCAATGTAAATCTCAAGCATTTTCGATTAAAATATTTTTATAAATTTAAAATGCTTTGGTAACCAGCATTAAAATCTATGAAACTAACTGCAGACTACTAACTCAAGATCATACTGGAAAGTCCCTACAATAGTCCATTTGCACAGCAAGCGCCTCGCTCCATTAGTTGCATTTACGTGACGAGCGATCAATCAAGGAGCGCTGGCGCCGCGCCAGCCTCTAAACATTAATTATTACCTGGATTGAGAACTTGTTGCTACCTCGCGGCAACTTGCCTACCGAAGGCAAGACGACCCGCGTTGTGGAGTGGTTACCATACTGGTCTGTCACGCAGTTGGTCCCAGGTTCGATATCTGAATGATGAATTTAGATTCCGGTTCTGGGTCTGGATACTTGTGTAATTGTATTTATGTGCCCATAGCACCCACGATCTAGGAAAAAACTCGAATGTGGGGCTATGAGTGTAGGAAGTAAAAGTTAAGTGAGGGCACCCACCCTGCTGCTGTGGTCTCGTAATGCGTCTAGGCGAATTTAATACGTTTAAAAAATTTGATTGTATTAAGATTAGATAGTTTGATAATAATTGGTGATTACTCAGTACTTGAGCATCACTGCATCGATGCATCAATTAATGTAGTACATTGACATGTAGAAGTTTAATTAAAGCACTTCTAATGTATTTAATGTAATTCAAAGTCACGTTTTATGAACTCTTATGTTAATGATAAAAGAAACATGACGAAGAATCTTACATATCCGACAATTCCGTGAAGTCGCCAGTTTATACGTATTCATTCAGATTGCGTCATAGAAAAGTTAATGCGGCCTTATTTAAAGAGAAGACCTGTACCCGACACCACGACTGTAATAAGACGAAGATAAAATTACGCGCAGGAAAATATTGAATGTCCAAAGAGTAACAAAACGTAATATTATTACACGCTACCGCTCGCCCGCCGCCCGCCGCCGTCGCCCGTCGCCCGTCGCCCGTCGCCCGCCGCCGCCCGCGCACTATTCACGCTTCCTCATAATTTCATTACAAAGTTTAATTAATTCTAGCCTTTTGAGCGCGACGCGGTCGCTGTTTTCATATTACTTCACGGGAAATTATTTAATTAAAGAATTTTATAATACGTGATCGACGATTAAGTTTTTGTGAAACACATCTGTATTTAAATTCATAACAATATAAGTATTCCTTGTTTAAAATTAGCATTCCAACTTCTTGCGCGCACTTATTCTAGATAGTGGCCTTATTCAGAAAACTAAGAATGATGCTTGTACTAAGGTGCTTATGTATTATTATAAAATATGCTTATAGACCGCATTTTGAGGTAGCATTTAGTCATTTACTATCAAAAGTGTTAACATTTTTAAATTGTTACATTTTTAACACGGGAAAAACCGAAGGGAAACTAGTACTAAAATATGTATAGCAGATGTAACATTATGGGTGCAAAATTACCATCGACTAATTGAGCGTAAAGATCGACGGTCGAACCGGTGACCCGCGCTAAACGAACTGCGGAACTCATAACCCACTTAACGAACTAATGAAGAGGCACAAACCCTTGTAATTCTGTTAGCGAAATAGGTCATCCGACCGATGGGAGCGACACTAGGCCATTTGTATACGAACCAACAGCGGAGCCACGCCGCGGCATATTAATCAGGCACCTCTGCTACCTACTGTGTCTACAGCGCAATGCATCACACAAATGTTGGTTAGGTGTCGATGTGAAATGCATCGTAGAATGAAAAGTGTATGTTAATGTACATTGCTCATTCATTTGACAAGATCACATTGACTTTTTGAAGTAAAAGATCAATGAACGAAGTGTACATTGTAGTCGAATGATGTATGGAATGAACACGGAGAAGAAACTGTAGCACTGATATGGCTTACAATGGCTGGTAACAACGTGATAATGGTATATTTATTCAATGATTTGTTTGTTGTTTAATTAATTTTATTATATGAATTTAGGCAAGTATTTTACACTCCTGCTAGCCAACGAAGTGAAGTCTTTACACTTTACTGAATTATTTTAATGTCAATAATAAATCTATCACCACATTATAGGGAGAAAGCGAAAGACAAAAACGCTTAGGGTCTTTAAAATATAGAAATTTATACAATTTCAAGCTTACTTACATACTTACAAGTATGTCTTATTTTTTATTTTTGTCCCGTTACGAATTTGTAAAAGCAATATAAGTAAAAGTTAAGTTTAAGAAAGTTTATGCTGAATTTCAACTGTTAACTTATTTACGAGTCGAAGTAACAACTATAATTTATGTGAAGTCAAAAATTTATTTCTAAATATGTGGAGCGCGTATAGCAGTCAAAGCGAGCTGCAAAGTTTTATTTAAAGTCTAAACTTTATGAAAATTGTTCGGAGCCTGAAATACGATACTGTGCATAGTTGCACCACAGAAACACTTCTGCGGCAACTATTGTTATTTCTTGCAAATATATGAGTGTTTGGACTTCAAAGGTGTGTCATATGTATAGATGAAAAAACACTTAACACCAAGGGTTTATACAAAAATATATTGTGATTGATTTAATTGTTTTCAGTATTTCTCCATATAAGTGTGTTAATAATAATGTTGTATTGTTTTAAAACACTTAAAATATAATTATATAAATATACTTAGTTATTCAAAATGTCCAGTCAAAAATATTGGAAGGCAAACTATAAATTAACGGTTAAATGAAAAGAGAATGGAATACCAAAACAAGCGATCTAGAATAAAGTGTTCTATGAGCAGAGCGGATTTAAAAATAGAAGGAAAGAGGTAAACTCGGCGGCGGATAGAGATGTGAGGCTGAGCGATTAGTGCGCTCCGCCGGCCGAGGAGATTGGGCCCTAGGGCTGCTGAATCAGGATCCTGACATTGTTTGTCACTTTATTTATCATTAAATCATAACTATTCAACTGCTTTTTGTTGATTAGTCTCCAGAAATCACAGGAGTAAAATCATGCAGGACGAATGCAAGAAGATTTCACTCACGTTTCAAATGTGAGGGTCCTCCGACATTTACCACGAGATATTATAAAACACAAATTCACCAGGTTCTGCTTTATTATACTTAGTTACTTATCACGTGTATTAACAAGTATTAATTCATTTGGTTCACATCACTTCTACAAATAAGAGACAAAGTTTGAAAATTTTTACTTTGGAATTAGAAATAATTTATCATCTATGTCATTTTAATGAATTGTAGGCTGTATTATTTAATTATTTTGAAACGCTAAATTAAAGAAAAGTACCTAATTGTGATACCTTCTGTTCAATTGTAATGAATAATTTTAATATTTAATGTTGCCCCTAGCTTTGCAACGCCCTACCATCACATTGTAAAGTTTTGTGTGTACTATGCAAAAAAATAAATAAATAAATACCGAATTTTATACTTACTACGTAAACGAAATAATAATAATTTTATTGTAGGTTTTATAACGCGTGACACCCCTAGCAGCGAGCGAGTAAACAGTTCGGAAGCGGCGCAGTTACGCCGAAGTGTTTGTTTCAAACTATTTGGGCTGCAGCGAAGTGTTTTTTCTTCGCTCTTCGTTCTTCACAATTGCGCAAGAAACAGTTTAAGGAAATCCTATTTTTATTTGATGGCTGAAAGCGAGCGCAAGAGTGTCTGCATGTCAGTTTAATTCTTAAACAGTTTCTGTATGTTTCGCAATGCAGTATGTGGAACGAGTACATTATACTGGAGCTATATTTAAACTGGGTCGTTTACTTAAATTATTTCAAATGTATTCAAATGGGATACAAATAGTTCGTATAAAATATAATTTTAGCTGCATATAAATCGGTATTTCATTTCTTTAACATTATGTAAAATGGTCGAAAAAACTTTCTGCCCATTTAAATAACTCGAAGGAGAGTGAAGGAAACAATTGCTTTAAAAAGTAGATTCCGTTTATTCTCTTTAGTTTTAGAATAATACTGTTAAACTTAATAAAATGCAAAGTATTTCTACCATCTCTTGATCTTATATCTAAGTAATTTTATTTTAAATGACCATCATAGAATCATAGAATAAAGAACAATCATAGAATTACTCGAAATTCCCATCTTCGTAACTAGTTCGTAGCACTAGTGCAACGTAGCGAGGTCGCCCTTAGAGAATTCGTAGCAAGTGCACATTCGTAGCACTAACGCTAGTTCGTAGCACTGGTAGCAATATTTCAAGCAGGTGTGAGGATACAAGCAAACTAATCTAAATTTATCCTTCCGCGGCTTCTCCAGCGTGAGGGCGTCTCGTGCATTCTTCATTCAGCCGCGCCGAGCACCACTCACGGAGGAGGGTAAAGCAGCGAGCACATTACACTCCTTGCTACGTCTGACTCACTCTGTAGGTACTGTAGCGTACGGGTTGTTAATTCTGTGTTCATTGAAACATTCATTCGTTCATTTGTTGGTAAATGTATATGGTATCTGTAACTTAGGCCAATAAATTAAATCGTATGTTCTACTATACTATTGTATCGTGTAAACTTTCAGTCATAAAAGGAATTTATTCCTTTGATGACTGAAAGAAAGTTTTAAGAATGAATGAAAGTTTTAAGAATTTCAGATCGAATGTAAATATAGCTTGTCGAGAAATATTTCTAATTAGTATTACATTGTTTGTGATTGCGTTCCAAAAAGGCGTGTGGTCTGTTCTCCTACGGAGGAAATGCTCGTAATGTAACTATTCAATCCTTGAAGAGGCCGCAGTCATACAAAGTATTTTATAGGCAATAAATAAGAAATACTTCCGGTTCAAAATTTTCTAAACTTAAAAGAGATGAAGCGTATCAAAAGATTATAGGATTAGCTCCCAGTGTGTGTGCTCGGGTCCTAGCTAGTTTCGCCCGCGGTGCCGCGCGCCGGGTGAACAACCCGCAGAGCGTGCCTAGTCACGCTTGTTGTACTTTCTAAATTATGTTACTGCTTCTTTTTGATACACCTCAAAATATACACTGCAAGATAGGCAAGCTTATATTAAGTAAAGAGTTGACAAATGATGTTCAGTCTATATGACATCTTTAAAAATCATTCTAAATGGGATAAGTGTTTTGCCTAAACATTTATTCACAATCTCTGCGTTAAGTAGATGAAACAATTGCATTTTTCTCGATTCAATTTTGACAAACGCCAAAAATATTTCTGGCATAAAGGCTATTTAATTTCAGCAGAAATCTACGGCTTTAACTTAAACTGACTACTGCGAACGGCATTAGTACTTTACCTATAGTTACACATGAAATATGAATGTTCCCTGCAGTGGAACGTTCATATCTTCATCAATTATTCGACGAGCTTCGAAGACGAAAGGCAAACTTAGACGAAGTTCAAGTTCGCTATCACGTGTGTTGACAACTGCCATTAAAGTGTCGTTAGCGTTGCAGGTACAGTTGCCAGGGGCCCCGACTGACGCGGAAAGTCCCGATTATCAGAGATCAGGGCACTAAATGTCCCGTTTTATCGGAACTCTAAATTTCCTAAATATAACCACTCTAATAATTAAATTTATTAAACAATAAATACCGGATCACATCATGAATCTTACAGAAATAAAGTTTAAACAGATCATTAATCTAATGCTTTTTAAAACAGCGTACTACCAAACAACAGATTTTGTTGCAAAATATCATAAATTAAACATTAATTTAAAAACCTTGTTTTTTGTCGCGATTAACAAACCTAACTCCCGATTTGTTTTACCATCTGTCCTGAATTATATAATTTCCAACCTGGTTACCCTAGCTACAGGTGTGGCCGGGTGAGGCGGGTGACGGCTAGTGACGGCGAGTGAGCGCGGGTGAGGGTTGCCGACGACAAGTGGCAGTAACATGTATTAGATGATAGTTTAATGGCCAACTTAGCGAAACTTACTACGACTAAGTTTGTATTAAATCTCAGCTGCTTTAGATGTTTTTACAGTATCGGTTGATGTTACCATAATTTTGATGTGAACACCTATAGACTTGACTACGTTTTCATCTCAAAATGATATCAACTATCCCATACGGACCGTATTTATTTATGGTGTATGTACGGCTTTGATATTACTTTAAAATAGGTTTTAGTAAATTTAATGTAAGCACAATAGAAAAAGGAAGCGAAAAATCTATAAATAACATTATATTATTTTATTTTTATTATTCTCAGTAACCCTTTTCAATTGATACCTATATCATGGGCGTGCGTAAAAACCGTGGGGCGTCATCCATATTGGATTTGCCATACCATTAACCTTAATCAGTTAAGGGTTAACTGATTTAAATTCTATTGCAAGGTTCAACCTCACATCCACACGAACTAACAAGACAAGTTAAATAAAAGTAAAAACAGTACAACTTCTCCAGCTAAATATTAGTACAGGAAATAGCATAGCAAACATGGAAGCAAATAGAAGTACAAGGGAAATTCCATGAAACACCTTTCAATAAACATCGCTAAAGCAAATCGGACAAGCGAAGCGCAAAACGACAAAAACTACCAACATTCGTTTGAAAGCATAAAGCGGCAAACGATTTCCAGGGAAGTGGCACAATCTGCTTCGGAATCTACGCTTAGAAAAATGTACTTCTACATTTTATCTAATGTCCATTGCACGACTGGCTCCCCTGGCGACGCGGTAGCGGTGTGCTTCCAATATAAATAGGTTAACATAATATTTAAAAAAAACATATTTAATAAAAGAAAACTGGTGTTGAGGTTAGTTTCGGTCCTAACTTACTATTATACTTCTATTTTGATTTAACTGGCCCTTATGTAGAAATCGTGTCCTAACCTAGAACAGACAGTGCTGTCTACCGGTCTAAAGTAAATTTAAAGCTACTACAAATATACAGAGATATCTTTAGTAACTCAATTTAGTAAATCAATCTTTTAGTGACGACAAATTATTTTCGTATTATTATCAAAAAAAATGAGATACCCACGGAGAGCATAAAAATACTTGATCCGTCATTATATGGCACCGCCATGAATATGAATTCAATGACTTCACAATTTCCGCTGAAATTTTCAGTTCGATACGTATTATTGGGCAAGTTAACTAAAAACTAGTCACAAAGGTAATTTCTTAAAACCGTAAATAAATGAAGATAGTTACCGTTACTCGCTACTCGTAGCTCGCTCGCGATGAGGCGGTCGCGGTGCACGGGGCGATTTGAGTGCCTCTTTCAATAGAATGTGTTCAGTAAAAGGTTGGGCTTAGAGCATTTTGCGAGAGACTGCGGGTAAAAGGATTTTCCAATTAACTTGTATCAACTTCTGAAAGGAAGTTTAAAGGCGCCTCTCTTATTCAGGTGCACGTACGGAGGGAACAATGCTTGTCGCACAAACATACGATAGTCTTTACAAATAGAAAATATAATTAAAGTAGAAATTGTGCTAGAATTTTATAAGAGTAGATTATAGAATCAAAGTAGGTACCTATTGTATTTAGTGACGTAGCTCGGAAGTTGTATTACCGACATATTTTAGAGAAGATCGTCATATAGGGAAAGAAAAAATCATTTTTGTAAAGAAGCATAAGTTAAATTTAAAAGGTTTTTCTGTGGGATATACCCTTTATACACGTGCCTAAAAGAAAAAAAAACTACAATTTGTAAGGTATAAAAAGTACTGAACAGAGCTTGCCGCCCTTCTGCGTCGACAATTCGCCTTTGTTATTATCCATAAAATATAATTAAAATACCTCTACCTCTGAAAAACATACAAAAAAGGAGAAAATATGTCGTTGTAAAAAGGTGCGTAAATTCCGAAACGCAAGGAATATCCTTTTTGAAGTTCCACACATCCGTGAATGCGGGACACAGTTCCCATAACGAATAGACTGCGGCTGGCGCTGGGAAAATAGAAATAGCATCGGATCGAAAAACACCTTTCAAGCGGCGTAGCGTTGGACATTCTAAAATAACTGTGACTATTGTGCTGTTCTGGTGACTTTTACTGTTATGTGTACACCGAATGAATAATTTAGTATATTTAATTAAAATCTAGCCTTACATGAGGCTAATGAGTAATTTTACGCTAACTTAAACTGCTAAGTAATCGATGTTTTGGTAAATATAAGTAAAATTATTTACTTTTAAAATATGCTTTACTGTTTAATACATTGTGTTTGTAACACCTGCATAATTATATAAGCCCAAATAGGTTTATGTAGTTACTGAAGAGTTCCATCATCCATCCTGGATCCATCATGAAATCACGTTGATGATGTCACTTTATTGTATTTTCATGAAAACTAGATAATTTTGTTTATCGTTTTTGAAATATTCGTATACAAATGTGAAACTCAATTTGGGTACATATGGCTAAAACGGTGAGCTTTAATTCGTGAAATAATGTTATTTAAACAATAAATCATTTCATTTAAAGGTTTATGAAGCTAAAATAAGTAAGCCCCGTCCGAACCACTCCACAATCCTTTTCAGTGAACCATTTCCGGCCAACATCCCTTACCGTCACTTGAAAGCGTACAATATGCAACTGACGTGCGCGTGAAAACCTCAATTGACTGCACTTGTAGGGTCTCTTTAGAAATGCGAGTGGACAATCATAAAACGATTTATGTAAAGCCTTATACTTTCGCAATTTAAGCGCATAATATTAATGGTTAATATGTTCATGTGTAACGGATGGTCAGTTTTTGCCTTTGGTGCCATTTTACGTGGTTTAACATTAATAATATCTTAGTAAATATTTATATTAGTGCTTCACCATGCGTGTACTTAATATGTATAAATTGTTTGTTTACTAATTACTGTGTGAAAATAATGAAAATTATTTTTAAAGCGACAGCTGAACAGAGCAGAACATAATCCTTAATCTAATGACGCTAATCAGCCGGTATTGTGTTCCCGAGGCGGCTCTACAAATTTCTTTTGATTTAATCGCGCCTGTCAGCGAGCGTCCGACTCCGGCGGGTTCCGGTAAACAATAGGAAAAGGAACAATAAAAACAAACATAACAGGACAATAGTATCGAGGACTGGCTAAACACTAATAAATCAGCTCTGACCGCCGCCAGCGCCGTCTGATAAGTAAGAGGAATAGAGCTTAGCGAACTAGGAATAGCAAAAATAATTTAGCAGACTATAATGTACACATATTTTATCTTTATTGTGTCTCCATACATTATTCTTTTGAATATTTGGTTTCTTTACCAATAATATATGGCAAAAATGTGTTTATAAGAGAAAAGATGATGTAGTACTTTTTAATCTTATTGACACTTTCTCGTAAACATATTTCTTTGCATGAAAATATTTACTTT
>DWPV01007800.1:0-10456 GCA_018251915.1 Urbanus proteus proteus
GATTAAAAGGCAAACACAGGTTCGCGCGTCTGAAGTATGGAGCGGGCACATCTACGGTATGGATCTATGGTTAAATTAATTTAATTGAACCTTTACGTCAGATTATATCTAGTATTATATGCGGTAGGTTATCGTATAAACTACCACATATGTATTATTTTAAATTATGATTTAGATTTTACTAGTAGGTAAGTAGAGCAAATAAAATGGGAATTGTATTTCAATAGATTTATCTTACAAAATATACCACTTTCGATGCTTTGTAACTGAACACTTCATTGTAATTGAGGATCTCAATTGACATATTAAGTTTAACAACTGGCAGCCATTTTTTTTCTTTGTGACGTCTTTCTTTATGCTACACAGATTAGAAAATCTATTTTATTTACACCGAAACGTTTTACTACGGATTCGTATTAAATCTCTTCGATCTGGAATCTATAGTTCTTTGGCACGTAAAATAAACAGCGGTCAGACGCCAACGCGATGGCATCCTTGACCCGATATTAATTTAACGCTCATTTCACCTCCCTCGCTCATGCGCCTGCGCAGAGCATTGATTTACTATTTAACGATGGTTATTAATAGGTTAGTTAATTAATGTTAAAACTGCTAAAAACGCTTGTTGCTAACTACTCTTTTTAATATCCAAGATTTTACTGAATAACTTTGTTATATTACAATAATTTATTGAAAGGATTCGAGAATTTTAAGTCACCTTACAAACTGCTGAACTACCCCTGAATGATATTTTTTCATTGATGTAAATTTTATGAAACATTAAGACATTGTCTGTAAAATAGAAAAAAAAAATTAGTTCGCAATATAACTGCGTCTACTACCACTATAATTGCATTTTTCTTTTTTCGTAATATTATCTAATATCTACTAGCAACTAAAGACATTCAATTATGTATTTCGTTTCGTTCAACATGAACTTTGCGTTTGTTCCCATAAACCATATTATAGTTAAAATACGTAACACCACGTAACATAACCTAACATCAAGTCGTTCAATACAAAACATTCAAACCCCGTGGATGTCGCGCGATCGTTTTTATTACCGTTGAGCGTTATGACAAACCGGGAATGCGGAGGGTCGGAATGCGGCCTACCTGCGCGGGACCACCGCTAATCAATTTAGCTTTATTATGGTACCAATAACGCTTCATTACGGCTCTGGATTTATGTTCCGTGTTTGATAATATCAGGATAGCATGAGATAATAGATGAAGTAAGTTATATGTCCACAAAAAGTATCGCAGGAATACATATTAGGTATATTGTAACGCTTACTTGATTTATGTTCCACGTTTGATACTACGATATGGGATAATGCAATTCTTCATTGAATGCAATAATCCCGATTCATGCCACAGCAGTGGCTTAATAACAGTTCTAGGGATACGGTAGAGTCCTGCCAAGTAGATTTTTTTCTAAACTTTAAAAAATCCTCTGAAAAATTTTACTATATTTTTTTTCTGTTTCATTCGGATTCTACGTTATTGTTTTACGTTCTATAATAGTAATCAGGAGAGAGGATATGACGAATCTTAATTCGAGCGAGATCATACCATTTTACCTGTACTCTGAGTAGTACAAAGATTTTCAAGTATTATGTACCTACCTACCCTAAACCTTCAAAACGATTTTACCATAAAATCTATCTTAAACCCTATTACGCCATCATGCTTGGTCGTTAAGTTCATTACATACTACCATAAATAAATAATTACTCGCTGTAAATGGTCTGTGCTTCTATAATTCGAGTTCCGTGTTTACATTGCTCTCGTATGACACGTTTCGTTTGGTCTCTAAGTTTTCTTAAGATGCATTATGCTTATTGAAGTGGAACTCCGTTGCTGTTTGTATTAGAGAAAGTTAAAATATTTCTAACGGATGCGTAGATAATAATGAATGGTATACTAATAATAATGAATGTACACATTTGAAATTATGATTTGTCTTTCATTCATTTTATTAAATAGTACGTACCTACATACTACATACCTGCTGCACTTGTGTTTTTTCTATAGTTCATTTAGGGCTTTATATACATATATATATATTTTTTGGAAAATAATTCCAGATTTATTTTAAATAGGACACATTTCTGATAAAAAATCTGTTATTATTTTACTTTTATTGAATTTTATGAAACTGTATTAAGCGTTGCATTTAAAAAATAATCACACAAATTATGCCAAAATATCATAAATGGGTACATTCTTTTGGTTTCATTAAATAGAATATATTTTGAAAATACTCATCTACATTTAAATTAAAATACAAGCCTAGAGTAGCCATCTGCGCAAATATAAAGAATATTATAATAAGCAAATATTTAACCAAACAATTATCCATACGAGTATAGAGGTCAAATTGTAATTTTGTGTAAATATATCCAATTAACACTTACGTAACTTGTATTAGGTACGTGATAATTATGTTTATTTAGCATGCAGCTTAAAGATAATCTAAGTTTTAAAATTATTAGGGGCTTCAGTAGGTGAAGACTATAATAAAACAAATGGGTACTACCTACTTAGGTAAGTCCTTCACATTTAAAATCATGATTGTATCGGAGGTGACTAAAAATGCCGCACCGTTTCTTTTAAAAATTTGAATATAAATAAATATAGCATTGACAGTTGTATTCGAATGAAATATTATTAATTTTTAATTGGGGTGCCAAATAAAGCGGACATAGCAACTATATTATTAGCGCTCAACAACTGCCTGTCAAAATTGAAACGTCCGTAGCTGTCACTTATATTATTATCCTGTTTGGATAACATAATAGAAGATTAAAATCCCTCGTCACTGACGATGACAAACACCATTAAAAACTTGATACGAAAGTAACACTGGCCGATAAACTATGCATTTCGATGAAATATTTTAAACTGTTTAAATTTCAAAACCAAACGTTCCCAAATGGAACGTTCATCTTTTAAGCATCACTGCCTTTCCCTCCATTTTTCAACAATGGCTGATGCACGTGTGAATAATAACAAATGTATGTACACACGTTGATAGCGAAGCTACGAATGAGAAAATTACAAATATTTATTTTACTCCATTGATATTTTTCACTTTAACTAGGAAACAGTGTAATCAAATCTTGGAAGTCAATTTTAATCTACATTACACATCTACATCTATATTTATAGCATCAAAATAAAATATTTCACGAAGTTTGGATGACAATGCAATTATTTAGCATCTCCGAACTGGTTTATGATGCAGTTAGGAGATGATAGAACTCTTTTGGTGGCTACAATTAAGTAGGTAGACTTACGTTTGACTTCAATGAATCGTTCGACGAGTGAGATACGTTACGTAATAGTATTTTTACTTGCCATACCTTTGTTAAAATTTTACCTTTGTTACGAAGGATTCCTTCATAAAAGACGTAAATTCAGTTAATCACTGATAATTGCTGATAATCAATTAAAAGATCTCCGTACCAGCTCCGTACATCAACTTCATCGTCCGCTTTTCCCGCCATAATTCCTTTTTTTCTTCTTTTTTTTTAAAGCAGACAGTTGAATATGGCCAGAGTGATCTTTTAAAATTAATGGTTTGTATTTTTTTGTCATTATTTTACTATGTTGAATTAAAACTACAAATCAAATTAAAATTTACTTATGTATTAATACTATCAGATATAATATTGTAATATTTAAGACGACACCTGAGACTTTTAGACCCATTTCTTTTTGTTTTTAAGAACATTAGGTACAATAACTCCTGATTGATTTATAAATAAGCACTTCTCGTCCTGGAAATAAATTTATCATTAACATGAAAACTAATAATCGGGCATGATCTTTGGATACATAAAATACTTAATTTGATTTATAGCCGACCAAGACAAAGTAATACATTCAGCCACTTAAATTGTGGCATAAACCATTATTTAAATTCCTATCAAGATCGGCATTGAGTACGCCGAAAATTTATTTCACCTGTCAAAATTTTATAGCAAATCTGACAGATGGCATCGGTTTTCGAGTTGACATGGAAAAAGCTAGTAAATTAGAATCAAGTCATATTCCGGTAAGACCACCCACTGGTCGGCTGGGCCCCTGTCGATCAATGTCATTGTTTATTCGTAGAACAAAAAACAATCGTATGTTTCTTCATAAACCTCAAATGTCTACGTTTGTTTTTCTTGTCGATGATTTAGTTCGAATCAATTATCGTGCACGTCTTATTTCGATTTTTGAACGTAGTACGTAAGTGATGTAAAATTAAGGTCGCTATTACTAACAAAGTTGTATAAATGATAATTAAATTATAAATATACTTTTAACAATATTTTTATACATTTTAGGTAACTAACTATTGATAGTAATTGTATACATATAGACGTATTAAATTTTCCACTATTGCATTTTTTTAAATTACCTTATCAGGAAATTATATGAGTAACGAATATTTAATTATTTTGACTATGTAAACACAAATGTCCCATTTATTAAATTCCTACAGTCTTATATAAAAGCCTATATATAAAATTTACCAATAAAAATAATCTGTGGTCCTGCCAGTATACTAAAACATTAACAAAATTAGGCCAAGTAATTTTCCGAGTTTACACATGTATCAATTATAAAAGAAGGGATGTTAAAATTTCCTAATGAGTATCTAAGTATAAAAGAAAAGTCGAGCGAACTCTAATTAGTTTAAAAACAAAAGCATTTGGTGAGTAAAAATGTCTCTTTTATTCACGACTACCTACGATCCTACGACAAGAGGAAGTAAGACAACGTCACGATTTAAATATATAGCTTAGAGATTCTATTAGATAAATTAAGTATTATGTAGTCATCAATTAATTCATAATATTTATTTTTAGTTTATTCTTTTTATGAATAAAATATATTCATTATACTTATATATCTTGGTTACTTATATGTTATAACTTTACACGCAATTGTCTATAAACAATATAGTTAAGTGAAAACTATTAGTTGTTATCTAAGAAAAGAGGAAATATAGCATTTGGCACTACAATACTATCTAAATAGGTATCTATGTCTATAGGTATAAAAATAAAAATGGTAAGCTAGACAAAAAGTAAGAATAGGCTACACTTATAACAAATAGAATTGGAGGATGTAGTTATTTCATCACATTTATGAACATAGAATAAAATCAGTTTAACATATTTTATCTTTAACGCAACATACCAATAAATCGTACTATACTTTAATCGTTAAGGATACCGGCAGATAAATCGTACTATGCTGGAATCGTGAGTCGTGTCGCTTCGTGCGAAGGCTCTCTACCAAATGACATCACGCGTGGCCTCGGGCTAGAGCTAATGAGCCAGTAATGAGCCGACCTCTCGATTAACATCCCGTTTCGGCCGTTTATTACACGCTAGAGTTTTGAACTCATTAAATAAATATCAAAGCTCACCTTGTAATGATGATGATATGCGTCAGTCGTTTTTTAATAATAATCCCTAATTATACGTATATTAATGTGGTTTAAATTCGAATTTGATTATTAATTAACTATTTCATTTCAATTTTTTAGGCTTAATTTTATGTATCCGTTTTTCAGGGATACTTAATTATTATTGAATTTCAATCTTTAATTGAACGTATCGATATGTCTGTATAAAAAATTACAAGTTTATTTTGTGATTTAGCTAAGCTTATTCATGTAGGTAAGCTAGATGGTAGGTTCTATCATGTTTAGGATTATTATGGACAGATGTCCATTAAGACTATTAAAATTACATTACGTTATAATGTTTTTAGGCTTTAAGTTTTAAGCTAAGTTATCGAATTCATTGCACCAAAATATATTACATAAAAACCCGCTTAGATATGATAAGTGTCGGAATGATCAGACAAACGGTGTTTAGCTTTACGATCTTATCTCTTTTTTCTACATAGGCATAGATAAAATTGTTATACCATTCTTCCTATTTTTTCTCTATACTAATGAATTATCGTGGTATTAACAAAGACAACCACAAATAAACAAAAAGTAAGTAAAATTATTTTAGAAATAAGATTGGCCAGATAAACTCAAGTTTCTTTTTACTTCTTTAATCGTAACTATACCAACAACCGTTTATACAGTTATTTTAAGACCCGTGCTTAGGTATCGTGACTGTACGAATCCCGAATGACTTCGATATAATGAGCCAAAGCCCGACTATTAACAACATCAATTGAGTCATTTGTCAGCGGCCGCCACAAAGAGAGCCCGATGTCAGCTAATTAGTAGTATTATTTGATTGCAATTAGCTACATTTATTATAATTGAACCTTTTATATCCCTGTACCATCGCCCCGAGCCATCCCGATCTCCGATTGATCAAAGAACGTAATTATTCGCCCATTATTAATAAAACTCATGTTGTTTCAAAAAGAAATAAACGCAAACTTGCTCAGTATTTATACCTGCATTTTAATACCTATGGATACTAGTTTCTACACTTTTTGTTGACTAGTAAAAACCTTCAAAAGTACCCGACGCTTTGGGAGCGACTCTAAGTTTCCATAATATCCGCCTGTTGAACGGATAGGAAACATTAGGTTCCAACCTGGACTAGCACACGAGTATCAATATTTTTAAACCGTCCATAGAGCCAATAAATTCAGACATACCCACTCCCGATCTAGACCCGATGTCGCTTCACTTTATTTATTTATTAATTGTTAGGTTCACCAACAAAGAATACATTGTTGATCGCTTGATCTACCCAAGCCGTCGCTATGCGATGTCATATCATTTTAGATGTCTTTTCAAAAATTTAAAAGGGCAACCAAAGCACTAACGCAACAAGTACTTAAAGAACTAATGTACCTACCTAAAGAAATCTTTTTGTCGTAGTGGAACCCTAAACATCGTTTGAGAAGTGCAACAAATTGCATAGCAGCAGCTTATAATCTTACGAGACGTGTGTCCTCTTCCGAAATGGGCCGCTTGGCAACAGTACATTCATATTCATATATCAATTTCAATTATCACGACACGTGAATATCACTGAGATAAAGACGCCGCTGCGTGCGGTTTGAAAATATCTTCGCAGGAGAAAGTATGCGATAAAACGTTATTAAGCGTCCCGTGAAAGAAATTGTTACGCACGTATGTTATGTGGAATGAATGATGAGTATTTCAATTATTAACTTTTGGGTTGTAATAAAAAGCAATATTTTATTTATTTGAAAAAATTATTTTGAGTTTTTTTTTTGATTTGCCTAAATACTAAGAAGATTAAGAATAACTGCAATTTTGAAAGCTTACTTGCTTTGATATCTTTGTAACTAATCACGATCATCAGGAATACGGAAAGCCTTTATTTAGTTAAACGATTACAAACATATTCGCCAAATGCAGTTTAGGTATTCTCCTACATTTGAGTGCTTTACATAAAACATTCATGTTATGAAAAAAATATGACACGAAAATAAAAAAGTATGCACGGAATCCGAACCCCTGACTTTCATAGAGAGGACGGAACTACTTTTTAACTACTTTGTTTATAAGCACTAAATTACTAAGTAAGTTTCCTGTGCCAATCAAACAAGCTACAAGACAATGGAGATTATTTATTTGTCGAATAGCACAAGACTTGAAAGTGTAAAGTGCGTTGACTGAAGGAACAATAGGTGCAGTCAGTTATCAGTGTTTGTGACAGACATGATGTCACCTCACGGATTGATAAGACTGTAGCGAAAGATTGACGGTAACATCTTGCTAATTTAGTTCGAAGACTGGCATGTTTAGGCCTGATACACACGATCACATCGGTAAAGATCAGCAACAGGTCTACTTTGGTCGGTACAGATAAAGTGTGTATCGATCCTTAATTTATTTCTGATTTACAGTTGCGTTGCATTCAGATTCAAAGAAAGATTTATACGGATAATTGTAACTTAGTCTTCAGTGTAGTAATATTATCACTATATTTATAGACAAGACGCCGTGGTATATTGAAAGAGTAAAACTACATTCGCGTTTAGAAAATACGGATATGCAAAGAAAAATATTTAATTCCTATTACCCGAACAAATTTATTCATATACAGGATGTCGCGTAAGTCGTGGATAACCTCTCTACCACGTGTAGATCATACTTATGCCTACCACTTTATAGTACTTTTTTATAGTCCAAGGTCTCATAAATTTTGAGATATTTGATTTTTTGTAAAATTGCTCAAAATGTACATACACCATACACCCTCCATACTTTTTGACTTATGACCATCACAAATTGTACGTTTTGACGAATTTAATCTTTGTATTAAATTTATATATGTATAAACATTATCGTGTTGTGTTTAACTACTAAAAACAGTTTCTTTGTCCGGAAGTGTGTGAAAAGACTATACGTTTTCCCGTTGGCTAGACTATATTAAAGCTGTCGGCTTCGTCGGGTCGCCGCTAATATGATAGAGGGCACGATTGGAGATTGGATTTCACTGCAATAGCTTCAGGATTTTCAGATAGTATTACACCTGCAGGGTGCTGTAGTAAATCAGGCTGATTGAAGTTGCGTTTGCATAGACATGAGGGGTGGCTTTCAGGTTGTTAACTATAAATTAGTAAGTAAAATACAGTCGCTATTGAATTTCATAAGCTAATGACATAGTGGCATTCCGTTAAGCTTTTATTGCATACTAGCTTTTTCCCGCGGCTTCGCATGCATTAAGTTACTTATATACCTTACTCTTGAATCACTCTAGCTATTAAATAAACCGCATCAAAATCCGTTGTGTGGTTTCAAAGATTTAAGCATACATAGGGACAAACAGCGGAAAGCGACTTAGTTTTATATTATGTAGTGATTTTTTATAAATAGTAGAAAATACTATTGATAATGGATTTGAATTAAGTGTCATCAACTAACGTACTTATCTGACCTCCTTATGCGAAGGGTCCTCAGAGGTAGTCCTCAGGGATTACAACACAATTATGATCAACCTCAACTAGAATTCGTATTTTATCTGGGCTTAATCACAGGTGTCTATATGTCATGAGTTCGTAAGATTGTTTCTGACTATTATCCTATAAAATTTGTATCATCAATCAAAAGTCAAGTGCACCTGTTTACCTAATACAATTTGAAGATTGGTATCCACTTAACAATGCGTCAATATTTTGTTATTATAACGGTGTTTTATACACCGGTCAGCTTGGTTCTGGCCTAAGGCGGGCATTTGTGGAGAAACGTTCGGAAATTACATACCATGAGCGACTATCACGATACTTAATATATTTGTTGGAGAAACTGTAATTTTGTGTTATAATTTAAAACATAGAAATATTTATTACTTATCGTGCATCGAATGCGCAAATGCCAAATAGTATATTTTACATGCATTTTTATTTATTGTTTAGATACTTGGACTAGCTCATATTTAGACGTGTAATATGAAGAGTTGGCAAAAATCCATTTTCGCTTTACACCCTATTTTTTTCTAAACTATATCTGATTTATGGGTGAAAGATAAATTCGTAAATGTTAATAATAATCAAATATACCGAGCAGCACGGTGTCAGTAGCCGGTCCCACCACGCACGCACCGTACCCAGTCCACCGTGTCGAGCCGCTCCGATGACCGCGAAATCTCGCGAAGACTGGCAGGTACAGCCAAATCAGTTTGAAGACGTTGTTGCGATTGTAGTCGTGTACGGTCTTTAAAACCGATATAAACCGATAAAGTAACGATAGAAGTGTCATGTCATGAAATTTTGTTTGTATTATTTTTGTACTGATTACTTTATTGATTTTTTTATTGTTCAATTACCTATTATTTGTTGGATGAAAGCAAAAACGTAGATCACTAGGTACGGAATGTTTGTAGTTGAAGAAATTCATAAACAAAATCACGTTGGAAATATATCAATATTAATGTTTATTTATCTGCTGACCGTACACAACTACTAATGCAAAAACGTTTTCGAGCTGATTTAATTGTACCTACTTGTATTCCTAATTACTGAATACCATTGCAATAAGCGGAAATGTCAATAACACGCAACCGTTCGCTTTAATTGAATTTTTCTGCACGACATCACATTATTCTCAAGTTCACTAATACTATTAGTATGACGATACTTCGCTTTAAATAAATCGATGTTTCGTCCTCATAAATAATACAAACTTATTATTAATATTAAATTTCAAATTAAAACTTATTTTAACCTAACGTTGTGTAAAATTTGGGATCTAGATTCAAATTTATTGTTGCGTTCTGGCTTCTTTATTTGATAAATAAAGAAAAAATGTAGCGGCACTATCGAGAGTTTTTATCTGTATTCATAACGGACACCATTATTTTCAAATAAAAACATCGGTTAAGTCACTAATCCGTAAGAAGCGTTGAATGTATTTTGCGCAAATAGATCTCGAAATACCATAATAATCTCTACTTATAATAAAATTGTAACAGGTCGATGTCTGTACATTGAAGATATCGAAA
>DWPV01007801.1:0-10455 GCA_018251915.1 Urbanus proteus proteus
AGTTATTTTGCACAAGAAATCAGCCTCGCTGTACAGCGGGGTAACGCTGCCAGCGTTCTGGGCACTATGTCACAAAATGGAGTACTGGATGACATATTAAATTATTAAGTGTTATTTTAATTTTAATATTTTTAGGTTTTATATTTAAGTTTAGTTAATATTTCAAATGCTATTTTTTTTTATAAATTTATCTGCCATTGAATCCAAAATACAATTATTCCCTACTTTCCTCTGTGTCATAATGTACCTTCCTCATCTCTCATTTCACATGTACTAAAGGTACATAAAGCTGAACTTTGTCCGATAAAAAAATATATAGTCCGATATTGGCACATTTATTATGCCGATATTATGTGAATAAATTGCATTGAACTTTTTCCTATTTATATAATTACTCTATATAATTAAACAAGAAGTCATTGATGCCATTTGTTTCAACGTCACCATTCGACTATCAGGTTAACAAATAAATTGTAGATAACATGTATTGACACGAGGGACATGAGATATGAATATCTATACAATAGAATAAAATGTGTTTGTCGGTACAAAATATATTAAATAATAAAAAAACATCAATATTAAGAAGAGCCTTTGGCAATTAAAAAAATGGTACATAATTTATGTTTTGTTTATTTACCCTTGTATTAATTTTGACAACAGATTTACGATCCAATACGATACGTGTATGAGTATTATTTTCACAGTAAGACAGACGACATTTAAAATATCTGGTGTTCTTAGAATTAGTAGTGTGTAAATTTATGATTATTTTTATCAAAATTAATTCGTAAACTTTGTTGAAATATATGCATTTCATAAATAAAAAATATGTTTCTATTATAATTCGCTATAGTTGTTAATTTTATTGTAAATAACTAACATTTATTCAGCCTTTAAAAATAGACGTAAAAAAGTCAATTCGATTTTCTATTGTGTTAGATAAATTGTGAAGTTAAAGAACAGTTAAAAAATAAAAATTTAAATTTTGAATGAATAATTTGTTTAAATTTTTTAATTTTTAAGACAAATTCAGGGTGAAATATTAGTATAGACAACAATACAACATAGCGTAATGAGAGACAGTGCTCGTAATTGATGCTCTTACCTCAGGTTGTAAAATATAATCCATCGTAAAAGCAGGAATTATAAATTAAGTTATAACTACTTTGCTGACAGATTCACGTTATATGTTTTAGTGGAAAGTCTCCTTTCTCGTGGTCTCGTACTTTAAGTGGAAAATTTTGGATTTGTAGTGCTCAAAATGGAGGGTGAAAAATTAAAGATGTCAGCGATGTTAGTGCAGACGGGGGCGGCTGTGTCAAGTTAGTCTATTTTCAATCTATTGATCCGCGTGGCGCAACAGTTACCTTACCGGTCTGACACGCAATGGGTCCCGGGTTCGATTCCCGGCCAGACAGACATCTAAATAATGAATTTAGATTTCTGTTCTGGGTGTTTGTGTATTCAACCATTCGTGCATGTGCACGACACGAGAAAATCCCACTATGGGGCGAAGAGTGTAGAAAGTGTTTTTAAGTGTTTTTATATGTATAGCCCTTTGTGGTTCAATTCTGGCGGCAACATCGCCACACCTATTTTTGTCCAATAACAGTGGCGCTGCTGTATTCTTGTTTGAAGCGTGGTAAAGGAGACATTTCTCCGAGGCGCATCAACTTAGTCCTCAGGGGTAGCAATGCATCTCTAGCCGATCTCAGGTAGGACTGTGATTTTATCTGCGGTTGATTACAGACGTCCATGGGCGATAGTGGCCACTTACCATCATGTGAACTGCATGCTTGCTACTTCGGTCATACAAATAAAATTACACCGCAAGGGAAATCTTATCGAATAAAGCCTTTTACATTTGTCATTAAACATTTTGCTAAGCAGACACATTTAAAATTAAAATAAAATTTAGTTGCTTGTTTTTGTGCATTTCCGATATCTGTTATCCTGATGAAAAGTTATTAGATAAATTTGTTATTTTCACGGACTTCTCACGGACTTCGGACGAATTTCTCCGCTACGCTTTATTTCACGTCATTGTTGATTTTATACGAGCCATAGCAAAAATTCGTTCCTTTAAGCGACTATTTTAATTTATTATTTTTATTTGCTTGCTATGGTATTTATATGGTACCTATCATACAAAAATGTGCAATTGCTTAATAATATGCATTCGTCTATCTTCGTCGTGCTATTCAATATACCTATTGAAATAGTGCCATTGATTATAATGACGACCCGCGTGGCGGAGCGGTCACCATACCGGTCTGACAACCAAAGGGTTGCGGGTTTGATCCCCGTTTAGACAACCGTAGTAAGGTTAGTTTAGGTTAGGTTATGAGTATAATCACTACATGTATAAAACAAAGTCGCTTTTCGCTGCCCGTTCCTATGTATGCTTAGATCTTTAAAACTACGCAACGGATTTTAATGCGGTTTTTCAAATAGATAAAGGGATTGAAGAGAAAGATTTATAATGATGTAACTTAATGCGGGCAAAGGCTAGTAACACAATATAGTCAAAATTAAGCTACGCCCTCCTTTCCAATACCTTATAAGTCATGAGCAGTGCTGGGTTTGATTGGGACACCGAGGTGTAGATGGTACTCCTGCATGAAGTCATGTCGCTTAAGGGTCAACTGCGGACAATTTCGTAGCAGGCGCTAATCTTAGTCAAGAATATGGTCTAATTATAATTGTGCTTATATCTGTGTATGTCCAGTAAATACCAGAATATATAGACGGAAAATAAAAGTATAAACGTTAGAATTTATCGCGTTTTGAAATAACTGAATGAATTGTGGTTGTAAATCTTTATACCTACTAGAAAGTTTTTATAGATGTTCGGCAAGATTCCCGATAAAACTAGGTAATCATACCTGTACACCGAATGACGCGACAATATCAATTCCGAGCTGAGAAAACTTCGATAGCATTATTCAGAAGCGTTGCTCCTCAATTAATTAGTGTCACAGGAGAAATACTTTTAAAGTATTCTTCCTATACCTCCAATTCAACCTTAATCAAAGCCATTTTTTTACAGTTGCATGTTTAACATTATTAACGGGATTCGTCTACGCGTGGCCTTCGTACACCCTCACCAACTTCAAGTCCAACGAAACGGTCCTCTCGTACCCTCTGTCGACGTGGGAAGTGTCTCTGCTGGGCAGCGTGACCAATATCGGAGGGCTGGTAGTCACTCCGACCTGTGGGTACATCGTTGACAGGCTTGGGAGGAAGTACTCTGCTATGCTGTTTGGGTTGCCTAATGTGGTAAGTTCTTTGATTTTAAAAACTCCATAGTTATAGTGTTCATGTGCTACTGCTTTTTTCCAAAATTGAAGTAGCCTATGTTACGCTTTAGATCTTCATCTATCTATCTTCCAGTGAAAGTCCCGTCAAAATCGGTCCAGCCATTTAGAAGATTACCTCAGCTAAACACACAGACAGATAAATAGACAGACATTTTTTTATTGTATTTTCGTTATAGGTATCTCGTTATAGTGTATGCTTTCATATGCATTGAGTAGAAAAATGTTATTAATGTGAGCCATCTAATAGTAAGAGGCCTCTGCCGTTTATGGACATCTGTAATCAACCCCTGATTACATTAAAATGCAACCTAAAGTCGGCCTCGGGTGCGTCGTTACCTCCGAGGACTAGGATTACCTCAGGGAACCCTAACCACCTAACGTCACTAACATTGCTAGCTAATGACATTAGTGAGATTATACGCAGGATTTTTGGTGTTCATAATCTTCTTTTGTTTATAGATAACCTGGGGCATCATCTCAGTCACTACAAATGTGCCGTTAGTAATAGCTACAATAGGCTTCGCGGGAGCTGGAGCGGCTGGTCAGGCCATATCATCGATATACATCGGCGAGATATGCCACGAATCCATCAGAGGAGCGTTGACTTCCACCACTGTGTCTTGCTTCTTCATCGGTCTGCTCTTCTCTTACCTTCTGGGAGGGTATCTGACGTATCACCAAGTGGTATACGTTCATCTGTCGATATCGATTGTGTATATACTGCTGTTGACTTTGCTGGAAGATTCGCCGGTGTATCTGCTGAAGATTGGTAAAGAGAAGGTAAGCAGACGTTGGTAGAATTCTCAAAATTAAAATCAACCACTCATTAAGAATTATATATCATAACTGAGAATGACTATTCTCAGTTATGATATATAATTGGTCATAAAGATACTGAAATTAGGCAACTTATTGGTTTTATATCAGGACATAATTATAGTAATTGAACACTTAACTAAACAGTAATTAATAAGTTTGAAGTCAGAGGTGATGACCACATTCTATTAGAAAGTATTCCTAAATACTAACGTATGTTGAGTTGGTTGGGTTGGATTGGGTTGGATACTTTATTACACTCAACTTCTTTATATTGAAACGAATAATTTTATATAACATTTAAATTTACAGGAAGCCGCAAAGGCAATAGCATTTTACAGACGCGTGGATGTTAGTTCTAAAGAAGTAGAAGTTGAGATATCGAAAATAAAACGTCAACTGGATCCCAGAATAGATCAGATCCTTGAAGCTGATAATGGTAAATAAGTATTCAGTAGTAGGTATTAATCTATAATAGTATTATTATATATAGTAGTATTAGTAAGTCTACAGATTACTGCTGATAAAAGGTTGACTAAAGATGATCACGATGAATCCCTAGATAGCAATCAATTTAAGTATGATATATAATAAATTTGATAAATCGTTTTTCTTTTGAATTATTTCCTGGATGAAGAGGACAGTCCACTCTTCACAGACGTCCAGGATTGCAAACAAAAATAAACTTGATTTTCCCGTACAAGAAGCTTATAATTTTTATTCAAATTAGCGTAGTTACATGGAAATTTTTTTTATATCATAACGGTCAGTGGGCACTGCCGCTCATGGACATCTGTAATCAACCCCAGGTAAGATCGAGGTCCTACCTGAGGTTGACCATAGTTGCGTTGTTACACTTGAGGATTGAGTTGGAACGTCTCGGATAGGTATGTCTCACTTACCACACCCTTCAGACCAGACCACAGCAGTGCTCAACACGGCTTTTATAAGGCAGAAATAGATGTGGCGGTGGTGCCACCGGAGTCGAACTACATATAGTTCTACCAGATTTAAACCTTTACTATCTCTTAAGCTATATAAATACCTTATTTAATAAGCGATTTATAGAAATCTTCATATTTTTAACGCTCTTAAATCCTTTCATTTTTGGACAAACAGAAAACTCCAAATGTTTATCGTAAATGCAAATTTTATTACACTGTTATTGTTCTCTAACAAAGTCACTTTGTTTCTTTGTTTGCTCTCTTATTTATAGTTTGTCTTATCAGCATTATTTATAATCTCGTAACCTAAATGGCTTACTATTTTAAGTCTTAAATACTTAGCAGACAAAAAGCAAATATAGACATTAGGAACTTAATATTGAAGTACAGTGAAACCAGTTTTAGACGGTTTTACCCCTGTAAAACCACCTAAAACTGGTTGGCCCCTTGCCCAGCTATAAACGCGTCTTAAACGAAAAACTTACATATTATCATATTATAACTTACATTCTAATAACGATCATGAAGATGCAATCTAGATTTAATCGTAACTCATTAAATTAAAACAATATGTAAAAGCGACATCTATATTTTAATTATGCAACAACGTAGAAATGCACACATTTGATTTAGTTCCGCTACTTGTCAGTAGATGGCACGATTTACAAAATATTATCGTACATGCCAGGCGATCGTCTGTCCTCAGAATTGGTATATTTGCAACGCATCTGTTAAAGACTCGGTTATAGATGTCCATGGTCTGCTGTGATACCTTTGACATAAGGTGGACATTAATTCAATAATAATCCATTATTAGGTATTTTTTCAGAACCAGGTGCAGCTGAAGGTCTTATGAAAACTCCACCATCAGGAGAAAGAAAATCTCAATCAACATGGCAATACTTAAGTAAGTATCACATATCGTTAAGTAAATCAGAACCGAGGTAATTTAATTTCAATTTTTTTTTATAATATAGGTACCAAAATATTTATTGTCAACTTCTCAATCGCATATAAATCATAAGAAGAAAAATATCTATTTTTTATTGACCTATTCGCGCACCTAGGTACAGATTACCAATTAGACACAATATTTTGATAATTTTCTACTTTAGCCATTCTCAAAATTTGCTTCGCGGAACCCTGGGACTCCGCGAAGCCTTTATGGGGGCGCCGCGAGAGTACTAGAAATGTGAATAGAAGGGTGAACGAAATAGCGTGAAGGGAAGAGGTGTATTTTTTCTCATTAATCAATGAGGAAAAATACACGCTGCAGTGACATATAAAAGTTTTCACTGTTCAAAAGGGGTCCACCACTACAAACGTTTGAGAACCGCTGTTCTACTTTATCCAAATCTTTGCTATTAACATCTTCGATCAACAATACTAATTATATTTAGTTGGTATTGTTGATCGATGATTAACATACATAATATGTGAATGCCTATGTCTTAAGAATGTAGAAAAAAAAAGATGGAATCTTAGACACACTTTTAAATGACAAAATTTCTTGTTTCAGAAAAATCAAAATCCTCCCGGCGTGCTCTCCTCGCCGTCATCATCGTGATGTCAGTGACGATCCTGATGGGGTCCATCGTGCTCCAGGTGTACGCTGAGCCACTCTTCAAGGAAGCTGTCCCGACCATGTCAGCGAATACGTGTTCTGTGTTCCTTGCGATTGATTACTTGATTGCTGCGCTGGTGTGCGCGTCTATGTTGGACAAGTTTGGGAGGAAGGTAAAAGGTTTTTTTAAAAGGTTTTTTTTTAATTTTTTTTTGTTTTTTTAAAACATGTAAGTAGCAAACGAGCTTGCAGTCCACTGCCGCCCATGGACATTTGTAATCAACCCCAGATATGACGGTCATACCTGGGGTTGACCACAGATGCGTTGCTACCCCTGAGGACTGAGATGGAACGCCTCGGATAAGTCTGTCTCCCTGACCACACCCTTCAAGCCAGAACACAGCAGTGCTTAACACTGCCATTATAAGACAGAAATAAAAGTATCTTTCAAGTATCAAACGAGCATGCAATCCACCTGATGGTACGTGACCACTGCCGCCCATGGACATCCATAATTAACCCCAGACAAGATCATGTCATAAAATAATAGACCCGCGGAGCGGCCACCATACCTGTCTGACACGGAATGGGTTCCGGGTTCGATTCCCGGCTAGATAGATCTGAATGACAAATTTACTTTTTTGACTTTTTGGGTCTAGATGTATGTGTTGTCTTTGTATGTCCATGATACCCACGACACTAGAAAATCCTAATATAGGTTTAGAAAGTAATAACTCTATTTATTTATTATTTAAAATTCCTGTTAGTGATTTTTTCGTTATAAAGAATTTAAAATTTTCTCCCAACGTTATGCAAATGTAGAGGTAATTATATTCCGAGTATATTATCAAAGAGAATGGATAATTACGGAGCGAGAAAAAACATCTCCGAGCAAAAACCAATTGCTGAAGTTTGAATGTCTGAAGGCTGCAGTGGAAAGTTGAATTATTTTATGCTGGTCCTTTTTGAGTTTTATTGCAAGGGTTTTTGATTTGTCGCAAGAACCCATTTTCTTAAACGAAATTGAACCTATTCTTGGTTGAAAATCTCAATAAAATTTCTTCAGTGTTTTTTTTTTTTTAATCAGTCTGGTAATTAAACAAACTGTGCAAAAAGCATACTGTACAGACCGACAGCTTAAAATTACTTAACTAAAAATTTAAAGAAAATTGTACCTTCCAATTCTTTTATTTCAGTTTTCAGACGCTATGTAACTATGAAATTTGAGACGAATCCGACGACATCACAGTCGGCACCACCGCCACACCTATTTCTACCTTATAACTTAAAATATGGGGTAAGGGAGACATACTAATTCGAGGCGCCCCAACTTAATCCTCAGAGGTAGCAACGTATTTGTACTACCCCTGAGGTAAGACAGTGTTCTTATATTGGGTTAATTACAAATCCATGGACGGCAGTTATCACTTACCATCAGGTGGACTGCATGCCCATTTACTACTGCCATGTTATAAAAGAACCATAAACAGAAAATGAACCAAACAATCTTTATTAAAACCCACAAAGTTAGGAATTAGGAAACTTCCATAGTTTAATGAGAAGCGCGGACGGCGGGAACTAAAGTGATAAAACTCTGCTCTACCCAATCCTCGGTTTCGGGAGAGCCTCTACATTTTATATTCGAGATTTATGGCTGGTGCGATAAATTTTACGACGTGGAAACTTCCGAGTTAAAGTCGAGATGTTGAAATAGGAGGTGGGGTACAGGTTTCACCGCTTGTGAAATAATATAAGCGAGTTAAATAAAAAAAGATAAAAACTGTCTTTATAACGGAGCATAGGATTTTTTAAATTAATTTTAAATGTCGCTGGTATTGTGTAAATATAATTTTGTTATTATATTATTTCTGTTATCCTAAAATAAATGACTTAAAATTTTAATATACGGAATAAAAATACGTATTATTTTAAAAGCCTGCATTTTTAATATTTTAAGTCAATAATATTTTTGTGTATACCTATATTTTACAATAACAATTATTTTATTATAAAAAATAAATACTTATTGTTCTAAAAATCTGTCTTTTCATTAATATTTTAGTCAACAATATTTTTTGTTTATTTTTTAACTACATTATAACAATTATTTTAGCAATTTGGTCGTTTGAGGCCTTATTTAAATACACGTTAGAAATATTGTAAGGCCTCTTAGTGACTTTTTCTGTTATCTTTTAAAGTAACACTGTACACAGGACTATTTCATAATTAATTTTAGAGCGATTGAATCGTTTATCGCTTATCGCTTACAGCTAAATAGTAGGCAGGATCAAGACGTAGAAACACAGAGTTCCTTAAGAAATTCCTTTTCTGAAAATTTTAACGTCTTAATTTTACGAGCTGTTATAACGTGGTTGTAAGCTACAATAAGGTTATTTTAAACTTGGATTAATTTGTTTTTGGGATATTTAACAAAATTTGTTAAGAATATTCTCATTTTTGAAGGTAGAAAGTTTTGTATGAAACACTATCTTTTTAGGTTTTTTTAAGATAATATGATTTTTGAGAAACAGTCCTACCTGGAGTCGACCACAGATGCGTTGTTACCCTTGAGGACTTAGTTGGATTGCCTCGTATAAGTATGTCTCCCTACCACACACTTCAGACCAGAACACAGCAGCGCTTAGTATTGCTTTTATTGAGCAGAAATAGGTGTGACGGTAGTGCCTCCGAAATCGAACAACTAAGAGATCTTCCAGTTTGAAAATATATATTTCCTCTTAAAAAACGCTTTCTACACTAATATCCCCACAGTAAGATTTTCTCCTTTGTCGCGGGTGGCATGGACACACAGACGAATACACAAACACCCAGACGCAGAGAAGAAATCTAAATTCATCATTCGGATATCTTTCTGGCCGGGAATCGAACCTGGGACCCACTGCGTATTAGACCTGTATGCTGTTTTACCACGCGAGTAGTCTTCTGGGTCCATTTCGATATTTCTGTTAGTGTGTGTGCTTAAAACCATAACACGGCATAGTACTTATACATATATACGTTATGTATTAAATCCCGAAATTCCCTCACATTCGAAATTCGGGATGCACTATACAGCTTACACAAGTCTTTGTCTTGTGTAAGTGAAATGCCGGGAATTTTCCCGTAAATTCCCATTTATACGGTATAATTTAAACGTAGTTTACCTTGCGCTAAGCTTGTTTAGTTTAACTTTGAAAAATTAGTTTCATAATTTAGTTTAGGTATTTACGTAGATTAGAAATTAATTGGCGTTAATTATTAAAATCTAATGAGGTTTTAAATTTTAATTGGTGTTTATTTTTTTATGAAATTATGTTGTTTTTTTACTACATATGAGACTAGCTGATACCCGCGGTTTTACCCGCGTTTAATAAGTAACAATAATACATATCGCGCGCTTTAATGGATTCTTAATAAAATAGCCTATATTACGCCTTAGATTTTTAGCTATCTGCTAGTGAAAGTCCCGTCAAAATCGGTCCAGCCGTTTAGAAGATTACCTCAGCCAAACAGACAGACAGATAGAAAGACAACAACTTTTTTATTGCATTTGCTTAATGTATACTTTCATATGCATTAAGTAAAAAAATGTTATTTTGTAATCACAAATAGACACTTCAATTTTATTTATTTGTTAAGTTTGATTTATGAAATTATGAGTGTTAATTTTGCTGCAGGCAACTCTGCCAAGAAATGAAACTGAAAAGAAAAACATAGAAAGTTAACTTATTTGTACACCAAAAAAACGTATTAATCAGACTAGTGATTCTCAACTTATACACACCAAAAGCCAATGTAAGAATAGATT
>DWPV01007802.1:0-10455 GCA_018251915.1 Urbanus proteus proteus
GATATAGTGGAACATCCATAAAAAAAAAAATACAGCCGAATTGAGAACCTCCTCCTTTTTTGAAGTCGGTTAAAAAATAATACATATTTAAACACAAATGTCATATCACTCTCCCGAAAATTTCATTGCATTTTCGTTATAGTTATCGTGTATACTTTCATATGCATTGACAAAAAAAAAATGAAATCACAAACATACAATTAAATTTTATTTATTTCTATAGATAGATGAGTGGCATCGTCCATTTACAACCACTTGAGGTGCGACGTTGTTTAATTAGTAAAAGAGTAATATATTTCAAATTATTGCATTATTTTAAATTAGGTGTAATTATTCGATTCACAAAAATTAACGCACATAATATTCACGTTGTTACAGGTTCTAATTAACTAAGTATATATTGTCAGTACCTACCTTCTAACGATTAAATCATTAGAGCCGACATACACACTCAACGCACCCCTGAACGATTAACTTGAGGGCCACGAAACATTCGGTTCAAGTGTTATTGATTAGCGCTGCAAGCGTAAGCATTGTACGTTAAAAATAAATGTTACATTTTTCTTTATAACGTGAATAGCAAACGAGCTTGCAGTCCACCTGATGGTAAGTGGCCACTGCCGCCCAGTGCACTGCCGCCCAGTGGCCACTTACCATCATCATGGCAATCATCCCTCGATATGATCACGGTCATACCTGGAGTTGACCACAGATGCGTTGCTACCCCTGCGGGCTGAGATGGAACGCCTCGGATAAGTCTGTCTTCCTGACCACACCCTTCAAGCCAGAATACAGCAGTGCTTAAAACTGCCGTTATAAGGCAGAAATAACTACATAGAGTTCTACCACCTTTAAATGTTACATTACAAATTACATAATCTCACTGCATTGCATAACTGCATAACGTGTGAATCTTGCTGAATTTCGCTCAACGCTGACGTTTGCAACGTCAAGCAAATGTTTAGTGGCCCTAAGGTAAGCGTAACGGCAGCGCGTAGCAAAACGTATCATCACCGAGACCACTTTTCAAGCAAACGCGTTAAGCGCTGCGGTATTTTGGATTGAAGGGTGTGGTAAGGGTGATTTATCCGACGTGTTCAACTTAGTCCTCAAGGGTAGCAACGCATATGTGACCAGTCTCTGGTAGGACTGTGATTTTATCTGGAGTTGATTGCAGATGTAGATGGGTGTTGGTCACTTACCATCACCTGTGCTACTTCCATAATATAATAGTAATTATAATAAAAATCTCAGAATACGCGGCGCGTAACCTAAATTTTCGTGATTTGAAACAAGCGGCATCGCTCTATTTACCGGCGCGACACCGCATCGCTTTTGTGTGTGTAGGCCTTTATGCAAGGGTCGCTTACCTTGTTTGACGTGGAATACCTACGCATACGTTACATTAATGAGATTAAGGCTACCGGGACCCGTGCTATATAACTTTGGTCCTATATTTGGCTGGATTGGCATCTATTAATTAATGGTTTCAGAATATTGCTTAGTAATTCTAAGTGCTTTCGCTACTACTTGTACCATAGCCGATGTATTACACTGTTTTACGTTATAGAGATTCTATTGTTTGTGTCATAATCTACCCATTCTGAAGATACTTTTAAAAACGACTTATTCTGAATTAATACTCGTTCATCAGCACGATCGATGTCTACCAATGTCTACGATGTCTACCAATTCGCACTTGGCCAGCGCGGTGGACTAAGGCCTAAATCCCTCTCTATGAGGGGAGACCCATGCCCAGCAGTGGGACAAGAATGGGTTGATGATGACTCGTTCATTATAAAGAAGATACCTATTACGTTTACAACGTTTGTTTTACACCAAAGTGTAAACATAAAGTTTTTATAATCCCATTGTTATTAAGGAAATTCACGAGTAATATTCTCCCGGCGACCCGACTTCAATTAATGATATTGCGACGGCCAGATGTCAATTGCTTCTACTAAATTAGATTTGTGTCATATTGTCGTGGCGTGCAATAATAAATTTCCTCTGCCTGAATTTGTAAAGTATTTTAATTTTATAACATCGCAAAAAACAAGACTTCTTAATATTAATATAATTATATATTTTTCGTTTATACAAATAAATAAAATTAAAGTGTCTGTTTGTGATTTCAAAATATATTTTTGCTCAATACATGTAAAATTATACACAATCCCTATAACGAAAATGCAATTATTTTTTTTGCATATGCATTGAGTAAAAAATGTGATTTTCAAATCACAAAGAGACACTTTGATTTTATTTATTTGTCTAAAAGTAGGGTACGTTGAAAATATCCACAAAAAATGGATGGCACTTTATAAAACAAAGGACGCTATATGAATTTTTAAAAAATATAGATTGTTATTCAGAATAATATTTCTATCAAATAGGTTCCCAAGAGACTTTTATCGATACAAAAATATGCCAATATACAAAATATGCTTTGTTAGCTTGACAATGTCCCAGGAGCGTCAAGTATACTGTAAACATAAAATATTTATGAAATTTCTGAGTAAAATCTACATTATCTCATCTGTTATAAGTAATATAATAGCGTCGTGTCTTTTTATTTCTGTCGTATAACTATATGTACTAAAATTTATAACCCTATGGTATTCCACTACTACTTAATACAAAGTAGATTTCTACGGCATGTTGTCGTAGAAAGCTACAACAACAATGAAGCGTTGTGCAATTCTACGGCGTCATGTCGTGGGCTTATGTTTTTACCCATAGCGATACGCGTTTTTTACCCTTAGCGATAAAAAGCAATTGATGTAAGAAATGTGGTACCGCCACATTCGACTTATACATGAATTATACAGTATTTTTTGTCACTTATTACAAATTTTAAAGTAGAAAAGTTTCGCTGTACTGCTTAATAAAAGTGTAGACTTTCAGTTCTTATAATTTTTTACTTTTATAATTTTCTTATAAAAAACCAAAATATATAAATATGTCAAAGTTTACGTAATTAATTTATAATCGTAGGCAGGTCACTAGCTAAAATAGTTTCTTTCTACAAACATTACACTGTAAACACTGAAATTTCCATAAATAATAAAATTACATGAAAAGTACATTGTAAAGGCCATGGACACAAAAATTCTGAATTGTATTCATAATAATTCAATTTATATCGCTATTTACTTCGTGATTGAAACAAATGAATACTGAACGCACACTTTATTTATATTTGCAAAGAGTATGCTTTGGTATTCAAAGAATACGAGTATATTCTAGTGTTATTTGGTATTCATAGCATATTCCTTGATTCAAGATACAAATGATTATGTGATGTGAGGATTTGTTTAAAACGATCACATATTCTTGTATTTTTTTAAACAAAGCTTTTAAAAGAGTTGTAGAATTTAAGTCGTGTACCAAGTAGTTATACTGCAGATTTTAGTTTGAAATAAAAAATGAAATATAAAATCATTTTTAAAATATTTTGTTTGCTATGGAAATCATATATTCATCTAATTTATTCATCATCATTAAACTTGTACTTTTTGTTTGCATTTAAATGCTAACCATTTACATGTTAACTATTAATAGAGATTTTATTTTATTAGCTGTGAGCAATTTAAAAATAAACTAAATAACTATTAAATAAAGAGTTCTAATATGTAATTTTATTATATCAGTGGATCTAATGACGAAAAGACTAATGCTTGAACTCCCGTTATTGCAGCTAAACTTTTTGTTTACTTAAAGAAATTTATTCTTTAATCGCTTTTTGCTCTTGAGCGATCCGGAAATCTCTTGAGTACCTCGGGCCTCTTTTAAAGGCCCTTTAGTTATCGTTATTCTGCTTTGCAAACTTCGGAAATATAAACTTCGGAACTTGAAATCTGACTGTCTATTAAAATCACTGTTTAACCTTAACATTGAGTTAATCTATTCGATTAAACTTTGGTCCATAAATTGGCTCTTAAATATTTCTCGTTTAGGTTGTACATTTACGTTTATGAACATGAATTTTGAACACTGGTTACTCCTCTGTGCTAGAGAATACAATATTCTCCTCCGTCTCCATACTGTTAAAACACAATTTCTAACAACAAAACGCTAATAACACGCAACTCAGTGACCTTATAAATATGTAAGCTAGTATAAATTTGTTTTATACTCAAAATTATGCTAAAATTAGAATTAAAAAATACAGGTCCATTTTACATTTAAAAGCTCATGTTACGATTGTATACAATAATGGGCTTCATGGCGTCCTTTGTGAATTAGCTTTGTTTGAAACAGCGTGATGAATTAAGCGCTAATTGTGATGCCAACATAAAACGTTCTGTATTTACTGCGATTTTCTACCGCATGAATAAATTAGGAACTTTGAGTTTATCTGAAAACATTTTACTATTTTAAAGAAACCCGCAATCAATTATTTGTGTTTTTTTTATTTATAATGCATTTTTTTATATGAGTTACTAATCACCACCATCATTCACAATTTATATTCCTAAAACTAGTCAAACAGATAACAAATAACCTTACATTGCGTATAATTCAAAAGGACAAACATGCCTAAAATAACATACATTAGAAGAATGGAAGGAATTGTACCTACCTATTTCGGTTTCTTTTATTATTTTTTTTCTAACTTGAAAATAGTCAAAATTGTTGAAGTTGTTAGAGTCGTTGCCAGTACATACATGTATAAGCTACACGGGTTTAATATATTTAAGCCATAGAACACTGGTGTTAATTAGTACTGTTCTCTGATTTTAAGAGTGTAAGTCACTTTCATTTACTTCCTTACATTTTACGGGTAGCAACGCTCACAGATAGGATTTCAATCCAATTAATGGTTTATTTATTTACAAATGTCTACAGGCCAATGTGTCGACCTACCACCATGGGGATTAAAATGTTTCTATACTTCATAATTTTATAGATAGAAACTTACATTATGATATACGATATTTCAATCAAATGAAAACATAATTTAGAACAAATCTGCCTACTTAGGCGAGGTGTGAACAAGTTAGCTTAACCCGGCGCTAGCATTATGCGGGATAGCCCTTTTGTCCCTTTCCCGATTTTATTACGCCCCATAAAGTTGCTTTTAACAAAGGATGAACTCATGTTATTATTAAAAGTTACGAAATGGTGTATTCTAATCGAGTCACATGAATACATAAAATACCTGCAAAACATACTAGCGAAAAGTAACACTCTTTTTGAAACTACTTTTATGAATCCGAAAGCAGAATAAAAGACAGATGGTATAAAAATCTGATTTTATAATTTATTCCATCAGTTTCTCCCATATTTCTACCCCGCTTGCATATTGTTCGTAATTTAATATTTATGCAGAAATCGGAAGGAATGGGTGCTCATTTGTTAATTTACTTTTTATAAATAACTACAGTTGTTGAACTCCTAAAGGTTCGATCTGATGACGTCACCGCCACAACTGTTTCTGCTAGTAATTTACTTGAATATTCGCTTCATTACTTTTCTTGCAAGATAAATAGATATCACGTATTTGCTCTATACCCCAGCACGTACCTTTTATTTTTTCATCTTCGTTTAAGAATTTAAAAGGCATATACCTATCATTCCATTGCCTATATTTATACATAAGTGATACCCGGCTTTTCGGTGACGGCGGTCACATGCGCATGGAGCATGCGCCAAAGTTATTTAGACCTTTAATTATATTCCAGTGAACGTCCCGTCCAAATGGGTCCAACCATTAAAAATATCTCAGCCAGACAAACAGTCAGACAGAACTTGTTATAGGTTGTTATACATTTGGTAAAAAAGTTGTTACTTTAACATTACAAACAGGCACTTCAATTTATTAAGTGTATAGTTTCTGAGGTTGTTATATGTTCACGTTGCGATATTGAGAACGACAATTAACAAAGCTGACTCCATGCATCACGACTATGCACTGGATTACCAAGACTGCATGAGCATGACAATGGACTCTTATTCAACGGGACAGCGTTTAGTTTGTCGTAGCAAATTGGGTGTTATCTATTACAAGACTTGGTACTGACACTGAATCCTTTGTTCACTGGATATAGAAGATTATGTTCTCTCTAAGGCTATCACGCTTATTAATGTGCTTGTCCAGCTTAGATAAAGTCATAGATGCCAAATTCTCTACGACGTACGGCTAAGAGAATTATAGCTTCGATCCCTTCAGCCAGGCTATATTTAAATGATGAATTAAGATTTATGTCTAGGATGCACCTTTTTTTTTACTTACTGATTTAAAAGGAGAGAAGACAATATGCTGCAAGAGGTAATCTTGCTTTTCGGCGAATGAACTTGTAAACATTTTTTCCTTTTATAAGGGAGATTTTTTCGTAGAAACCCTAATTATTTAGTATCGGACTCTACTACCAATCTTTGAATGCTAGGAAAAAAATCATTGTTATACTATATTGGTTGTGATCTGAAAATATCTATAGTGTATTCTATAAACCTATTTACAGAAGAAAATCAAAAGCAGTTTCTTGACTTTTTATTTTAATTTTAAAAGAATCGGATTTTTATGTTCTTTTAGATTTGCTTTATAAAAATAAATCCGCAATATTTATTTAACCCTATTACGACTGCTTCATCCACAATCGAGTTCGTCATTTCGGTGCCCAAAGGATTGTTTCAACGCTATTACTTTTAAACAAAGTCATTGGTTAGGAAATTTAAAAGGTGGAACAGATAGAAAACCTTGTTAGCCTCCTTTACGGGTAAGGTTTGAAAAATAGAAGCGAAGAAAGACGGTCGCCTCAGTTAATATTAAGTAAACATAATTCAAAATATTCTTTAAATGTCAAATAACGGTATATGCCATCCGTCAGCCCTTTGAGCTCTACTGGCGCCACTCCAACCGGTCCTGTGCCATTTGAATCCTTCGGTTTTTTTCAAACAGCGGGAACAATCGCAGAACTTATCCATTGATTAGTTAAATAGATTTCAAATAAAACAAATAGGAGAGACGGTATTCTAGAATTTAATTATCTGCGTTAGGTTATAAATATTTATGGTATATTTTAGTTAATGATACACTTTATTTCATTAATTTGTCATATTTTAAATGGAAGTTCATATTATGACAAGAATCTAATGAGTTTTTCAGTTACTTGTTGTTGTTGTTGTTAATATGATATACCTGTATTTTATTAAGTTAATTTTCTTATACAATTGTTAACATCCGTCCGTCACAAATAAAACATAGATGTTTTATAATATGTATCTAAAATTCAGAAATATGTATGACACCCTTTTAAACTTCTGGGATGAGTGAGTGACCAAACTTTATCATAATGTAATTTTAAAATATTCCGTTACCGTTGAGTCATGAGTGGTTCAGATAAAGGTACTTAAAAATTTACGTACCTACCGGCAACGCCTAAAGGCGCCCATACCCCTTTTGAGTATTGAAATTATGTCAAAACCCTATAAAGAGATTTTATCTATAAAATATGATGTATTATCTAAATTATAAAGCAATCCTATACAAACTTCATCAAATTTATACAAACTTCAACAATAGAATAACATAAAGGGCTTTGGGTTGAATTTAATTCTCTACATCGTTTTTATTGGTTCTCGTTTCAGTTCTCATCGTGTTTTAAGGCTTATCATTATCATCACGCACATAACGTGCTTCAGAATGGGACGTACGAAATCCTTTCAGTCCATTGATTAATTCAATCATTGAGTGATATGGATTGGAAATCCGAGGACCGTGACTGTTTTAATTAAAGTCGGACTATCAGCTATCAGATAGTAATGAGTATCGTGGAGTATTTTAAATTAACGGTAATTACTAAACTAAGAACTGTACTTTTAAAAAAAGTCAATTAAGAACTCGATGACCCATGTGGTTTACCGGTCACTATACTGGTCTGACATGCTATGGGTCTAGGTTCGATTACCGGGCAGACAGAAATTTAAATGATGAACTTACATTTCCGCTCTTCATGTTTCTGTTTTTGTGTACGTGTGTCCATGGCACCCAAGACACGAGAGAAAATCCTACTGAATGTAGAAAACGATAAACCTAATTATTTCCTTATACAGTGCACGTATTTGTTTCATTGGTTTAAATTTATTTATCTACCACCTTAAATCCCCCCTATCCCTCTTACCGCATAATACATACCAAAGGAATCATGGTTGATTAATTACTACAAATCAGCTACAAATTATTTAGTTTGCAGTTAGAAATGTTGTACCTACGTAGAGTTCAAACCGTCCATCCAGTGGCCTCGGGTAGGACGGCGGTATGTGTGGTCGCATACCGTCGTGCGATCTGAGGCTCTGAGGACTCCCGGTTGCGTTCCCTAGAGATCATGGAGTTCCCTTCGCAGCATTGAGGACGGCCACCGAAGGGGGTTTTAGTGCAGAAAACATCCCACATGACTCGTAGTCGCTCCCGAGGCTTCGAGTAACTTTTAAAAATACCCCTTCGTCAACAAAAAAAGGACATAAGTAATACGTATGTGTACACAGGGATTCGCGGCAGTAATTACTGGTCACATTGATTATAGGGTGATTTTTATTTCCATTTTGTTGCTTTAACTTCACTAAAAACAAGTTTATTGAATTTAATGAATAACAGTTGTACAAGGTAACCAAGAAAAACACAGTAAAAAATATTTTATTACGGTTCTGTGATTTCCACTCCTTGAAAATGATTACAAGGTTTTTAACAAGCGAAATCCGCTTGAAAAGATGCAAAAGTGGAATATTGCGTGACGTCTCATGCTTGAAATTCGTGCTCATTTCTAAATTTTTTATTCCATTTAAAGTTGTCACGCCTTACTTAAATAATACATTCAAAATTTTCTTATTTTTATTTTACGTTTACTCGGAAAGTGTTTTATTATCGTACTTGGATCATAGGAAGGGACTTAGTTTAAGAGAATATTATTTTATCTGACGTAAGGAAGAGAGCCTTTTCTAAGCCCGTATTTTAAGATATTTAGTATAATCTTCGAACAGTAATTTTCCGTTTCCATAAAATGTTATTGTGATAATTTTACTTCATAACATTTGGAGTAAAAAAACACAGTGTTAACATTGAACCTTTTCATGCATTTGGTTAAATAATAATAATTTTACAAATTTTAGAAATAACTAAAAAACTTAAGCTATACATATAAGTACTAATTAAAACTAAAAAAAAACAATTAAAAGTTATATTAATTAATTATTACTCATTTTTATTTGAATTTGGTAAATAATTTAATGTAGTTAAATCTATGTTGTAACTTTACTTAAGCCTTCTGACTTAGTATCGGATTGAGTAAAAATATGAAAAGGTGTGGCTTCAAGGTAAAAAATTGAAGCTACTCGTAGTTTCAGCCGACTTTCGACCGCCCAAAATCCGCCTTTACGCTCCAGAAATGTTCCATGGATTAAGAAAACACGCTTAAAGCCGCTACGAACTGGTAACTGAAATCCTTTGTTCGCATCCGTTATTATAACATTGTTGTATTAATGCTAGCTTTATATAGGCTCTTACACCAGGTGGTCAGACTAAGTTTTAATCACTTCCCCGCTTCTGCTTTCATATTTACCTTTGTCACATTGTATATCTTTTAATTTTGTACGCCAGTTGTGTATTTTTTTTTTATTTTACTATGGGCTCATGTTTGGCAGCGATCCTACTTGTTGAGTGAGTGACGATGCTGCGGCGAATTTTTTTGCCATTAGCGGTCACTCATCCATCTACCGACCGCGCCCGATGTTGTTTAACTGTATAGATGGTTTAAGATCTACGCAATCCACAGGGCTATGAGCGCTTCAATTTTAATATATTTACTTCTAAATATTCCAATTCTTGCGTTGCTCTTTAGTGGATATTAGTAAACTTCTTAAATTTTGACTCTCATATTGTTCTTTTTGAGAAATAAACAAGTTTAGTAGGTACGTAATAAAAGTTTGCATTTTTAGTCTTAGAAATATTTTTTATTTTATATCTTGACTAATTTGAAGTTTTTTAACTTGTTCAACCTCGTTCCTTTTTTCAGTAAACAGATTCGAGATAGAGTAATCAAATCAGTAGCTATTACTTTGGTATCTATACTTGCCCTATTAACTCTCATCTATTTAAAGAGAAAACTTGAACGAGGTCCATCAAATCAACCGCTTTTAGCTACAGGTATATTTTTAGCACAAAGTTCTTCTTCCCTTTACACTCGTTTCTATTTTAATTACTTACCTCCTATAACTTTATAAATATGTAGTATAAAAGACCTCTGTGTACATATTATATTCTTTGCTTGTAACCTTTGTGTCGTATACTACACAAACATATGGTACGTCGATTCTGACAGTTTTAGTCTAATTTGTTATTTATGTTTGGTCTAAATAAACCCATAAAGGAAAGAGACAAAGGAGATGCGATGTAGGCGGATCGACACGATTGCCAGTATGACATGTCATACTCGACGATCTGAAAGTACTATCACT
>DWPV01007803.1:0-10453 GCA_018251915.1 Urbanus proteus proteus
GTTTTATCGCCGTGTCAATCTCGCGGCATGTTTATTGATTTACTTTTCAAACGCTGGTGAAACCGCGGGGATCATCTAGTTTTACAATAAAAGTAATTCAGCAACTTTTCTCTACAGACATATATCAAAAAAATCCACAATCCGTAACCGGATGTTTTGTTCATAACGAGTTATTCGTTGAAAAGGCTTAAGTTGTAAATAAAGGAGGCGTTGGCACTAATGATTATATCGTAGCGGCATAATTAACGCGCCTTAAGAGCCCTCCTATAATCCCTTCAAAGGGTTGGGGCGCGATCGATAATAACTGTTTAATCACTATATTACGTTATGAGGATCGTGACTTATAGTTTAATATTATAAGGCTTGTCTATGCTATTCCTTGGCTAATTTATCAGGTGTAGGTAGTTTTTTATTTTACGATTTTTAATATTAATAAGCACTCTAATACGCATTATGAGCACTAGGAATGTTTTTTTAAACATCTCAAAAGGATACGATATCTATACAAATAAATAAAATTAAAGTGTCCGTTTGTGATTTAATATAACAACTTTTTACGCAATTAACATGAAAGTATACACGATATCTATAACAAAAATGCAATACAAAAATTATCAGTATGTCTGTTTTAATGACGCAATCTTCTAAACGGCTGGACCGATTTTGACGGGATTTTCACTGGAAAATATCTGAAGGTCAAGGCCATAGAATAGAATATTTTTTTAAATATTCGCGCGCGCTCCACATGCATGCGGCCGCCGTCGCCGGGGAGTGGGATGGTTCCTATGCTTAGATATGTATTCTGTTTTACTTTTCTTACGTAGGTGAAACCGCGGGAATCAGCTAGTTACGAATACATTCCTAGTGCTCATAGTGTACGTTAGTTATACAAGATTATATTATCATTGCGTTTAAATATTATGTGCGGCTTAAATTTACCTACATAAGAAGTTTACAGTTATAATTAAAAAGTCTGCCTATCATCAATTATGTAACATACATATTGATTTTCTTCCTTTCTTTCTTTTTCATTTCTATGTTTTACGCTTTAAATGGTTATTATTAATAGTAATTAATTGTTACGATCGCCATAATTAAAAGTACATTATCAACTTGAATGGAAAGCTTATTATAAATATACAAGTGAATCCCTATTTTCCGGCGCTCTTCAATGTTTACAGGAAAAATATTTCAATAGAAAACGCTGCGCGATTTATTCAACGGACGTTAAACAAAGAAAGTGAGGAGCGTCACAAAAAATAACGTTTCCGAACGTAAATCCCCAATTAATTGGTCCTGGGGAATCCGATCGGTAGTAAATTAAACATTTTCTCTTATTTAAAACCGAAATGAAGTCCATTTGAATTCGACGCGGCAGTAATTACAGAGTTTACGACGTGCCAAAGGCCGGTCGCCATTGCGGCAAAATGGCGTAGCGCGGTCTCCTGAGACCAGCGCGCTTCGAACTTAAATGGCGAATGTTTCCAACTGAATCTAAAATTAATCAATGAATTAATTACTCAAGTTTGATTGTCTTTTATTAATGCTCTATATCGCGAATGTACCTACGATTGACAAATGAAAATTGAAATTGATTCTTCTATTTGAATCGAAAACTATGATTATTAAATAATTACTTAATATATGACTTAAATGTCTCAAAATTAAAAAAAAAAAACTTACTGTCTGGAAATATTTGTAACTATCCATAACTACTACATTACCTAGGCTTTAATTATGATATCGGAGAATAATTTTACTTCTAAGGTATTTTGCATAATGCATAAGTTTCGTGAAAATTGACAATAAATTGACTAATGTTCTGGCAAATATTCAATAATGACAAGAATTTACCGCGAAATAACCCGTTCCCGCTTGTGACACAATAAAATTAAAATTAAAAAAAAATACCAATTAGGCATGTAATTATACGTTAAAGTAGCTACCTAAGTAGTTACTTTAATTTTAATAAATATTTCATAGGTTTTTTGATTATTTAGCTTTACGTAGATTCTATCCACGTTTTCGTTGCTAAATCTGAAGACAGAAATAGTGAGTCTTCCACACCACACCCTACATATGCGAATACAAAGCGCTACATTCCACCTATAAGAGAGATCGATGAGGAAATTATACGTCAAAGACCTTTAATACGTAATCAGACGTTTAAATACTACATGTATTTATTCACACACAAACCGAATAAAGCGAAGTGGAGTAATAAACACGAAAGAAAACGCTAAGTACCTAGCTACATACACAAAAACTCTAATCGGAGATTACGTTCCACGAACGATGTGATTGGAAAAATTTTCCTCTTCAAACTTTTTAAATTGGATCCAACTTGAGGTCGGTTTGCTTCGAAGATACCGGCAGTAGATAATGCGATTGCTTCAATACTTATTCTATTAAATTGCATCTTTGAAAAAGGTTTACGTAATTTATAGGTTTCGGTCTGAATAGGAGTTGCCAGTTGCTTTAACGTGAGTTATGTTGCTCGTGTGTAATCGGCTTTATGGTTTATTGTGCCTAATTTGGACCGACAATCTAAGCTAGCTCGATGTTATTATCGTCATTAGTGTCAAGATAGATACAGATCAATGTCTACCAAATTTACTAGATTCTTAGTTCGTTAGGTATGGTCTTCATTACCTACTTGTATGTTTTGACATTAATAATGACTTTTTACGAGAGTTGCCACTATAAACAGATTATTCAGATATGTTCACCATCGATACATTATCAGTAAAATGTAGAGCCTCGTGAGTCACTTCTCAAAAATTTTCAAATTTTCGTTTCAAAGAACGGATTTCATGCTCATCCGTTATACCGTTATGAAGATCAAGATAAATTCATGCATGTTTCCTGACTCATTTGCACTGATTTTGTTTATTATCGTTGGAGTGCAATCATATCTTTATTTATTTATTTATTTATTTTTTTATTTATTTATTTAGGAAACAAACGATTACATAGTACATAATATTAGCTTAGTACTTAAAAATAATACATATATCAGTGAAGTTTCCACTAATTACTAATCCATTATTAGCGCAAAAAAAGAAAAAAGGAGCAATTAGCAGTACCTACTTAAGTTATACTTTAATTTACTTTTACAAAATATTTAAGTAAATTAATAGACAGTAATACTAACAACATGAGAGCAAATAAGATTTTAACTGAATATAAAAATAAGTAAAAAAGGACTATTTTATTTCGGCTATCGTCTGCCTCACCTTCCTCTTAAATGTTCCTATTGAGCAGCTGAAGGGGTCAAGATTCAAGAGATGTCTGTTATAGAAATTGCATGAACGGATTAGGAACGTATTGCTCATATATTTTCTTTTGCTGAGAGGTACGTGAAACAGCGACTTATTGCGCGAACTAATTCGGGAGCATCTCAAATTAATATTCCGTAGAAGAAAGGGTGAATCGATGTAGTTATTTAAAATTTTGTACAAAAACATTTGATCTCTTTCAGAACGTCTATCAGTCAGATTTGTGGTTTGTGCTATTGAGTTAAATCTAAATTTAAGGTGTTTGTTAAACAACCTAAATATTTTATCTAATCTATTAATTTGCGTCTTATATTGCGGGTTCCATATGACGGAGCCATACTCTAACACTGATCTTACGTAAGAGTTAAATAGAAGTGAAAGGGTGGAACTGTATTTGAAATCCTTAGTTATTCTAAGTATGAAGCCAAGCATACGGTAGGCTTTGGGGATGATGTAGTCAAGGTGTTCGTTAAAAGTCAATTTCTGGTCAAGTATTAAGCCTAAATCTTTTATTACGGATGTGCGAGCTATGGTCTTATCCTCAAAATGGTAATCGAATTTGATGGGGTTTGTAATCCGTGAAAAAGTAATTATGTTACATTTACTAATGTTCAGGTATAGAAAGTTATCCTTACAGTATTTAACATATTTCGTGAGGTCACTTTGTAATTCTTTACAGTCAGTTTGGGATTTAATTATTCTGAATATTTTCATATCATCTGCATATAGTAAAATATTAGACCTACTAAATATAGAGATAATATCATTGATAAATAAATTAAAAAGGAGAGGACCGAGGTGGGAGCCTTGTGGCAAGCCCGATGAAACCGGGAGATATGAAGAGCAGAATCCCTTGATCGCGACTGCCTGACTTCTCTCACGAAGGTAAGAAATCAACCAGCGCAAAAGATCTCCATGTATCCCAACGGCCTCTAACTTGCGCACCAAGACCGAGTGCTTTATTTTATCGAAAGCCTTCGAATAATCAGTGTAAATTACATCCACTTGATATCCCCTGTCCATAGCTGATGCAACCTGATATACGAATTCGCACAGGTTGGTTTCTGTAGATTTTCTGTCTATGAAGCCATGTTGTTGGTCGATAATCATAGGCCTAAGAAAAGGGTATATACTATCATATACTATTTTTTCCAGAAGTTTTGCTAATATATTTAATTTTGAAATTGGCCTATAATTTTTAATGTCGCGTTTGTTCCCGCTTTTGAAAATGGGGGTGATATACGATTGCTTCCATACAAGTGGCATATTACCAGTTTTTATAGATAAATCAAAAAGAATAAATAATGGTAAAGAAAGATTTTTATAACAATTTATGAAAAAGATGGGCGGCAAATTATCTGGACCTGGTCCTTTATGGGGATCCAATTTTCTGAGATATTTTTCGACAGTCGCCACCGAAAAATTAATGGAACCAATTACAGTGGCGGAAGTTGCGACGCACGGTTGTGCGAGCGTAACTGCGCTAGGATGAGACAACAAATGAGAATCAGAGTCCTCTACAAAAACAGAATGAAAAAAATTGTTAAACAGGTCACATGTACTTTTGGTATCATTTGATATTATATCATTGAGGATCATGGTTTCTGGTAAGTCAGATAAACCTCTCTTTCTTTTGATAAAAGACCAGAAGAATCTACTGTCACGTTTAATATTATTTTCTGATTTGGAGATGAAGGATTCGTAACAAAGTCGCTGAACTTGCTTTTCGCGTTCCCGAAGCAGTTGAAATGTATTATAATCGGAGTTTCTCTTATATATTTTCCATTTTTTGTGATATTTTAATTTTTCTTTTGTAATTTTGATCAGGGCTTTAGAATACCACATAGGAAACCTGTTACCCTCTTTATAAACTTTTGTAGGAACGTGGTGATTTATTATATTCGTTATTATTTCATAAAATATTTTTACACATGCGTCAATATCTGTCGTGTTAAATACCTCATACCAGTCAATTTTAGATAGAGCTTCGTTAATTGTGTTGTAATCAGCTGAGTTAAATAAGTGGACCAGACGTGACTTACATGGTGCGGAGCGTTTGAATTCTGCCTGTATTATCATCTCTAGGGATGGATGATGAGTGTCCTCATTAACCAAAGGAGAACTACACCGACTGACTGCGCAAGAATTTCCACTTATAATTAAATCGAGAATTCTGTTGTTTGTATTAAAAATAAAATTATATTGCTTAAAATTAGAGACACATAAAAAGTTATATATTATATTTATTAAAACATTACTACTGTCATAATTAATAAGATTGTTATTTGTATCATTAGACCATTTAGCAAACGGGATATTGAAGTCTCCAACGATTAGGAAGGTATCATCTGGATGATTAAGAATAACGTCAGTCACTGAGTCAAAGAAGTGACTTAAGGCTTCGCTATGGTATCGATTTTGAGGAAAGTACCCGCAGAAAATGTGTAATCGGTGGGCTTGTTTTCCTGAAATAGTTACCTCTATAGCTTCCGCAGTAGAATTCTCAAAAGGGACACATGCTGTATTATATACAGATAATTCCCGCCTCACAGCGATCAAAGCGCCTCCACCAAGACTAACGCCTTGAGTGCCGTACTGGCGGTCACATCTATATACATTATAGCGGCTGTCGAAAATTTCCGAGTCATAAATACTAGGTAAGAGCCAAGTTTCAGTTAAACAAATGATGTCGTAACTCGACAATAAGACATTACGGTAAAAAGAGCTGGTCTTGGTGCGCAACCCGCGCACATTCTGATAGTAAATATGTAAATTTTCAAGTAACGCCATTATGATTAATATCAGGCTTAGTACATAGAACAAACCACAAATTAACGATATTATTGAAGATTGAATTATCGCATGCTTCAAATCCAATATCACTAGGTTTCCATTTAAGTTTTTTCACTTGAGACAGGAATTCGTCCTTTTTATAACGCGCTAAGAAGCGTATAATTATAGGCTTAACTTTTTTCGTATCTGTCTTTTTAGGAGCAACGCGGGTTATAAAATCAATATCAGTTGACGGGTTAATTTGATACTGGGCACGGTCGCATACGGCTTTCAGTATGTGAAAGAGATTTTCATTTCTCTTTTCAGGAATACCATATATTTCAACATTGGACCTCCTCGACCATTGTTCACTTGTACTGTACTCATTATCCAGCTTTGCTATCGACGTCTTGAGTTGATTAATATCAGAGGATGCCGATTTAAGTGTTTTTATCTCAGATTCAACTTTATCCATTCGTTTCGAAAGAGTGTTAAAGTTTTCATTAAGAAATACTAAGGTATCTTTTATGGTAGAGATTTCATCCCTTAGGGGCTTCAGCTCTTGCGACAATACATTGAGTACTATAGACCTAAAATCATCCCTCAATTTGTTATTTTCGGAAGCCACGATGTCACGAAGTAACTCTTCGGAGATGGTGGAAGTCAGCTCAGGTGGAGACAGTGTATTAGAGCCGCCTCGGCGAAAGGTGACATTATCTTCAGCTTGCTGTTGTGCCCGCGAAGAGCTCCGAATAGGTGTATTATCATTTTTAGCATGTTTTGGCTGTTTTAATGAGCACTCGGGGCAAATCCACGATTTTTTTTGATCAATTGTTGGTGATTTTTTCTCGGTGGGAAAGAGGCATTGTATATGGTAGCTGTGTTTACATTTGTTGCAAATAAGGGCCCCTGAAGCTCCGTCTGTAGTCCCTTTACAACATTCGAACTTCATTGTTGCAAATATGTGTAAATTTTATAGGGGAGATTCACGTTTTTTTTTTTTTTTTCTTCTCTTCTCTCTTTTTCCTTTCTTTTTTTTATTCTTTCATATAAAATAAATGAAATATATATGTATATATATCCAATGTTCAAAATACAGGACTATTACAAAAAAAAAAGAATAAAAAAAACAAAAAAAAAATAAGATAAAAACACTATTAGAGTTTTGAACCTAGGCTGGTCGATGCGTTAGTTCGTAAAGTCACTGTTTATGCACTCTGAGCCAATTGCAGTTATAGAGTTCTGACGAATATAGGTGTTATAACGTACTTAATGCAAAGTGACAGAATGTTTATGTATAGATGTAAGTATAGTCCGAAGCAACTCGCTGAGTATTACTTGCACTGACGCACCCAACTACCCACACTTAACTATTAAGAACAGTGTTTATAATCCACTTCAATTTTGATTATTTCGCTAATAGCGTGAATTAAGCCACAAAATTTATAGCACAGTACGAATGATCGCTTTCACTCAACACTGAAAAGTAACTCGAACAGCACAATATGCGGTTTAAAACGTTAAATTAGATTTATTTGAGAGAAGGCCAGCAGCGGTTCTGCTCCAAACTGATGCGCTCACGCAACTGAGTTGCAAAATTGCAAATTGCAAAATTGCAAGTTGCAAAATACAATACCTTACAAATTTTTTTTCCAAACTATACTTATAAACTAAAATGTAAATCTTACTAATCTTAATCTTAATCTTACTATCTTACTTCTTACTAATATTATAAAGCTTGTGTGGAATGGATGGATGTTTGTTACTCTATAACTTAAGAATGGCTGAATGGATCTGGATAAAATTTTGGTGCAGACATAGCCATTACTCTGGAATAACATATAGGCTTTACTCTGGCGGCATTAGTCTGGATCAACATTCTCTTTTTATCCCGGGAAAATGTGCGGTTCCCGTGGGATACATTTTTTTTATCGCCGTGTCAATCTCGCGACATGTTTATTGATTTATTTTTCAAATGCTGGTGAAACCGCGGGGATCATCTAGTAGAGTATATTAACTCATAAAAAGAAACTAAACTCGAAAAGTTTAAGATTACTACTCACGCTATCAAAAAGGTCATGAGTTTTGCGTTCACATTTAGTTGCGCTTTCAACAAATCGGGCATGCAGTAAAGATGATACACTATCGATTAGGGTTGCCAGGTGGGTGAAAAATATCTAGGCTAGGCTATTTTTTATCCCGGGAAAATTTGCGGTTCCCGTGGGATACATTTGTTTTGTTTTATCGCCGTATCAATTGCGACATGTTTATTGATTTACTTTTCAAACGCTGGTGAGAGAAACCATGGAGATCATCTAGTTCAATATATTTTCAGTGTTCAACTTTCAATATTAGGTAATAAAAGTTCATAACTAAAGCTGATGTAGCTACAACTTAAAATGAAATCGACGATTTTTGTCTCTGGCCATACATTGCCCATGACACAGAAAATACCGTCTATAATGGCAATGGATTCAGGGACAGTGCACATATTGTATGATTTGGAGCAATTTTGGTCTATAAGCAAATTTTTATGACCATCTTTAGTCCTCTTTTTCTTTCTTAACCGGAGAGACGTGACAAAAACCTTACCGTCCCGTTGAAAACACAGCAACTGGCGACCCTAACGACCGAGTTACGTTAGAAGCATGGAGAAATCGCTATAGTGTTTATGTTTTGGTTTACAATAAAGGTCGATTACGATTGTGGCATCACTTTCTTTTTTCCGACCAAAATATTCTGTCTCATTTTGTAGAATGTTTGTAAGTGTGTATGAGTGAGTAGTTTTCCTAATTGGCGTATTAGCAGACAGGTAGATGAAGCTGTCGTAAATATAACTTCCCTGTTGTCACATGAAAGGTCGTACAGTAAAAATACGAGTGAAGCACCTTCAAGCCGTGTGAGTAATAAATTATAAGTTGTAGCTGTTAAGAAGGTTGCTCGGAAGAAATAAAGCCGTTATTACATGAATAAATAATCACAAAGGCGGCTTTTATTTATCTACTAATTGTAAAAAGCGTAATAATGATATTTTACATAATTAAGTGCCTTTGAAATGTGCAAAACTGTTGAGGCTGGTCTTTTAACACTTTAAAAATGTTAATGATTTTTATATTAATCTATGAGGTAACTTACAGAAGGTCAGTGTGAAACTGGTAATTCTTCATTCTTAAAGAAAATGAAGCAACGTTAACAACAATTTTGCAGGCAGTTATAAGTTTATACAATTTTGTTAAACTCATAGGAGAATATACATAATATACATTGTGTTTATTCGTTGGTAAGTATTATTGAACTATTAGGTCACAAATCGAAAAAAGTGTTACTAGACGGATTGACACGGAACCTGTAAACCAATAGATTATAGTGTGGTAATCTTACAACAGTCTGTCAGTGCAAGGTAATAGAAAGTTTCAAAATATTACAGAATAGTTAGGAACGATTTAATATCCATTTTTACCATTTCAAGTGGCTTTGAGGTTTATATTATTCAATATTTTACAGCTAAGATTATGGTTAAATATGTTATGTGCTCGCTGCAGCCCATTCTCTGTTCCAATGCTGGGCATAGGTGGGAAGAGATCTGTAACCGTGGCGGTCCTAAACGTACTTCGTTCCATTACTCCAATGCAGGTTAGTAAAGGTGGCATGTGTAAGTGAAGATAGTATGGGTTAGTGGGCAACCCGTGCCGGATGTTTTCGAACCGCCAATAAGGCCTCCGTTGAGGTTGAACGACTGCTATCATTGTTATCCAATGATAACAGTCGTTAAATCTCATCGGAGGATTGTCTCATCATCCGGGACCGACGGCTTAACATGCCCTCCGAAGCACGTTTTTAGTGAATTTAAAATTGCACCAAAGAGCGTTGGAGACCAAGAACCTCAATATATTGTCCTCACACTCACCTCACTGTCTATTGCAACTTGCAAATCGTAAAAATATTTTTGCACACAGTAGAATTTTTTGCCAGATGCACAAATTTCGGTAGCTATATTTAGAAGTATGAATCATCTGTAAAAGTTCGAGAATAACACAGTCTTCTTGGAAACTAACTATTGTAAGCTTGTCGTTTCTCATATTTTTTGAATCGCTCAAGCTTGATGTATTGCATTAAAGTAACACAATTTACACAAATATACGAAGATGATACAACAATTAAACCGGCTTAGTTTAACGGGCTAATTTCTTCCATACATCAACAGTTTTACGCAGTATTAAAAAAAATTGAAGTAGCAAACAAGTCAACAGTCCACCTGATAGTAAATGGTCACTGTCGCCCATAAACATTTGTAATCAACCTCAGAGAGTTTTTGTGGCACATATTTTTTTATAGCACATTGTGACCTAAGCCCGCACTTTACGCACGCCTTTCCGCGTGCGAGCGGACTTATGTCACGCGTA
>DWPV01007804.1:0-10453 GCA_018251915.1 Urbanus proteus proteus
ACTAGACAACTTGGTTATTATGTATAATGACCAGTTATTATGTATAATAGCCAATTAATCACTTTGACTGTAACATAAACATTAAAATGTTTTCCTAAATTTACTAAAAGTTAAAGATTAGTTGAACTAATCGAAAAGTTGCAGTATTGATGGATTCTAAGATTTTGTCATGAAGATAGTGACATTACAAAGAACGTAATATCTACGTTGGTTGTATTTTCAGTATATTTCTCCGATATAAACGATAGGAAACGTGCAAAACATAAATTGAAATGGAATTAGATTCCAAGTATCTTGTACAATCGAGGCTTGTAGAGCTTCTGATTGCGATCGACTAGACCCACTCTAATGGACGGCATTTGAATGGCGTCAATTAATTTATTACCCCCTGCTTCGTTGCAGAGGAAATTATATTATTATCGAACCTTATATCGATTGGTATCGTGATCAGCTTCAGCTATTGCCGTGATACATTGTATCTAGAGGATCATGACTCGCTTTTCACATGCCGAAGACGAATAATTAGGAATGAGACGAAGAAGTGGCATGTTTCTATCTACACAAATATATAAAATTGAAGTGTATGTTTGTGATTTCAAACAACGGCTTTTGCTCAATGCATATGAAAGTATACACGATACCTTTGTATATTAAAAATGCAATTATTTTTTGTCTGGATGTCTGTCTGTTTGGCTGAGGTAATCTTCTGAACGGCTGGACTGATTTTGCCGGAACTTTCACTGGTAGCTAAAGGTCTATGGCGTAACTTGGCTACTTCAATTAAAAAAGAAGCGTTAGCACGCACTTCGCTCGTATACGACCTCCGTTGCGGAAGAGCTAGGTTCAATTATGTTTAAATGCCTTTTTTATGTAGGTATGCCTTTTTTCTTCTTTAGCGTGAGTGAAACCGCGGGTATCAGCTAGTAAGCTCATAAACATAACGCGTTTTCGGCAAATATACAAAACAAAGTCGCCTATCTACGCACGAAATAAATAGAGTCAGACGGTCCAAAGAAACTGCGCTTGAAAAAATCATTACGTAATGAGCTTTTTCTTTTATCGGCTATACATAATGTATTTATACCTAAATAACTCTGACATTGACCTTGTTCGCGACCGCGGGTAAGGGTCGGTGCACACTGTATGTTTTTCAAAATATTTTGATTGTAAAAATTAAAACAACGTACATGTCTCTTACTTGACTCTTTGAGCTACTAGGTTCGGTTTTACGGGAAGATATATGTTTGAAGAAGGAATTAATAAATATATACAGCGATGAAGGTTTTTAATTGAAATAGCAATGTGGATGTTACATGTCATTCAGTACCCTCATATCAATCAATTTGTTTTTAAAATTGACAGATTCACTTAGACAAGCAATAGCTAATATAGAGGTGCTGTTATAAAGCAGTAATAGGTTTGGCATTGCTGCCCTCTCTCTGGACCCAATGAAAGTATTCCATCCTTTCGCAAAATACTGGTTACTTTCCCTTTGCTCGTATTTCGCAGACTTTAAATCTTTACTCAGAAGTGAATTGTACATGAAATCCGAGTCACATTTTTGTCAAAAACCGGTCTCCAGTACATTATAATCAGATTTTTAAGTAAACTCGTCAATACACGCCTTATATACACGGTCCTTTTACATACCTTTCCCTTATCAAGCAATTTCAAGTTTTCATTGACCGCATAAATGAAACTTTCACTTCGTTATGCTGATAAGGTTACATAGTTTTGTCGTGGCTTGAATTCGTTTTCTCACGGTCTGCGTTACCCACTTTGTTTGTTGATATATTCATTTTTGTTTGAATTAATTACTTTTTGTGTTTTAAATGGGTTATGTTTTGGTATTGAGCAATTATGTTAATGTTAGAGTTTTGAAACGGGCAGTATATTTTTTTATTTATGAGAGAAAAAAAATTCAACAACATTCTGGAAACAAAAAAAAATCATAACATAGGTATTCATTTACTTGTTACCTAAAATGTGTTTCGTTAAATATTAACTATATATTTTTTTGTAATTTACCTAAATTAAATACGAGTATGCTAAGAAATCACCTGATGTCGAAGTTAAGCAACGTTTTAAAGAAATATAATTTGTTAATGATATTTTCCGAAGTATCAAAGGTTTTCCAAGGTAGGTTTTTTCAAGCTAATATATTAACAAGGATGACTGGCTGTTTTGAAAAATAATTAATCTTTATGTTTCATAATAACACCACTGTGCATACAGCTTAACAGATGTTAAATCAATCGAACATTTCCAGTCTCGTACTTATCGGCCTCCTGTATATCATTGACCTTTAGGCGGATTTCGCACATACATCCTATGTTGTTGCTATTGCCACTACTGTTATGTTTTTTCTACTACCTATATACGTAGGTGGTAATAGTTCAATCTATTTCGAAAATTGTTAGGCAAGTTACTATTCAATGCTAATATTTCGAGCTTAGAAGGACTATTGACGATCTTACTTGATCATAACAGATTTCGGTATTACGTATCATTAACGAAATTAATATATGTATGTCTCGCTTCCCTATCGTTGTTTACGTCCATTTGTATTCACAAAAATATCGGTTCACAGGTTACTTTACATTTGCGTACCGTTTGCGTCATTCAATGAATACAATTTTTAAATATTGCCATATCTTTGGACCACTTTTTCTTGTCAGACGAAATTTTTAAAACATGAGTGTCTAACAACGCAGATTCTCATTGACCTTATACGCCAATTTATCAGATTGTGTTTACCATTTTTCGGACGTGAACGCCTACGCGCTGTTAGTGGCGCCTACACAGGTAATTGTAATCTGTAAGCAAACGTACACAATGTTTTGGTACAGTTTTGAACGCATATATAAATAGGTAGCTTTGTAACTTGATCGAATTAGATACGCAGTAAAGTGTGGTTGATGTTTGTTATTCTACTAAGCGATCAACTGAAATTAACATCAAACATACTTTTGTGTTGTCTTGTTCTGTTATTTCAAGTTAGGACAGCTTCTTACCATTCGAAAGGTTTCATAGGTGCCTCCTACGATTTGAACTATGATAAAGTCTAGGAGATGTGACCTATGAATTTGTTGATCTGCTGCGATTAAGAAAACTCATAGATTAGCATGTACGACAACAATTACAAAATCCTGTAAGACATATATGTAGTCAGGTCAGAATGACGATTAGGAGGAGGACATTATGTCCAGCCTATATTCTCTATACTCGATGGATAAATGACTTCGTCTATGACCACAACATCCTAGAACACACGCGACCGCTCCAGAACATGTTGCGTCACGCAACTCGGTCGCTTACTTCAAAAACTACAAAAACTTCAAACAATCACGCGAGCCCACACAAGGAGAGGCGTAGCATGATTAGATTTTCCACTACGCAAATTAATTTTACGTTTTTTTGTGTTGTTAGTAATCGTTAAATGTTATATTTAAAAGCAAATTAATTTGTCGTCATTAGTCGGACGGTTTACTGTGGATTTTTTTGAGTTATATTTCCAACGTGACAGTTACGACGTCAACCTATTTGTTTCAGTTGGAGGCGTGACATAATTCTTATCTCGTATCTGATGCTGATATTTCCACGAGGAGCACAAATTGATATCGTAAAACGCTCTGTTGATCACACTGTGGTTCGCTACTACCTTCTTATGTCTCTGTTAAGTGGGGTTCAAAGAGGTTGGATACGGTTTGGTACAATGTCTACGAAATAATAAACAAATGAAAATTAATAAAAAATGTTTTGTGAGTATATTTATTTATTGAAGAGTGGGTTAGTTATGCTATTATTAACAGGTGGCTCTGTTAGCGTGGTAATAATAAAAGGTAAGTTTGATGTTTGAGGGAAACCAATTGTTTTGAACTAAACCCTCATAATGAAACATTTGATTAATACATCATCGGTTTAACGAGAGGATATCTCGTATAGCGCGTCTCTTGCATTGTTTTTGTTTATGATAGATTTTAAAACAAAACGACAAACGCTAGTATAATAGTAGTATCCATTTCTTTAGCATTCAGCCATTAAGTCGCACATCACACGCTAATTCCAGACACGCGTGCTTGCCAAACAGTTTTTTCGTCTAGTTTTTCTCAGAAGCGGCCGGGGTGAGTGCACTCACCTCGCCGTCGCCCTCTGTGGAAAATTAGATTTTTCAACTTACGCGCTAGGGTCACCATTTTGAATAAGGGATAAAATGGGACGTTCAGGGTGAGTGTCTTAAATAAATTTTGGAGAATGTACTAACAAAAAACTTGAGGTATAAAACTTGTTTTATGAAATACATTTTTTGTTTATAAAATATAATAAGTTTTATGAGTAGATAAAACTGAAGTAGGTGTTTCTTGGGCAACTTTGTTTATAGAAGAAAGCTGTTTTAAAATATAAATTAGATTTTTTTCTAATTTTCTAATTTTGGTTGGTATCTTAATGTACTGCACTTTCTATTCTGGATATTTAATAAATGGACTTGTGGAAAAATTCCTGACATATACGAGTATGTACACTCATACGGTAACTATTTTGAGAGGGGGCTAGCATAACAACGGTTTAATTATGGCTGTCCGCCTCTTAGCTACCATCGCATAAGCCACTAGTAGATTTAGTGATTAATTAATGGTTAACACAACAGTATTTAAAAAGTTTCTCGGTAATAGTTTAGTAGTTGATATATTTAATACAAACGCGTAGAAGATCGAACATTGACAGTTTTTACCAAGTAAGTAATTATGTACCGTCGCGATTAAGCTTAATTTTAAAACTAAATAAACAGTTATTTGGTAAAAAAATATATGTTTATTTTTGTTTTTATTGCAGATAGATGTAGATGTATAAAAAATGGGAAAATGGGAAATATATGGTAACCCTAGCGGTGCGTTGTTCGCAATGCCTCGCCTTTCGGTGGTTCTGCGAAACGTTTGCTATTAGAATTTTCAGGGATCAACGGGCTTTGCCTCGAGGTGCTCCGTTAATCTTTCGGTTAATTTAAGGTTCTCATTTAATAACGCAATGTTTAGCCTGTGTTCTGAATTTGTTCATTTAGGTACACTGTATTGTTCTTTTTAATAAGTTGATTAAAAAAAACGGGAATTTCATAAATTTTAATTAGAGTCAAGGAATTATTTTATTTCTCCTCTATAGGAAATTTCATGTCTTTATTTTTTGTATAACTTACTTCTGGAATACTTACTACTTTCGGAAAATTTTAAATGGGGAGTAATGATATTTGAGTTTATGTTTGTTTGTATATACCTGTGTCTATTTCTTTGGCAAGTTCGCAGCCAACATTCAACGTATAGGTAAGATTTCATCACATTCGTTTTTCTGTGTTTTGTTATTTTCTCTGTGCAATAATTCATAACATTCGGTATATTTAATGGTATTTATGTTGTAGAATGCATTCTGTAGTGTATTATTAAGAGTTTTTTCTTTTCAGTTTCTTTCGTTGATCTTTTGTTCCTTTTCATATTTTATTGTAATCACTACTTATTTTACAAAGAATGTTTAAAACCAAAATTAGATTTATTTCAACGGAACAAAATAATACCTGTTAACAAGCACCCTGTGTTTACTATTTTTCCATAACACTGATTGCTTTCGACCTTCACTTTGGCTCACCAGGGGTTAATTAAATGTATTCCAAGTAAACAAGCATTTTATTTCAGCTCTTTGTACGTTACGATTGCTAATCGTATAGCGAGTGCCCTCAGCACGGCAATGTCAAGTGCACTGGTGTGCGTGAAGGGTGCAGTCGAGTTGTACTACTTGTACGTGCTTGTTAATGATATTGATCGTTTAGTTTGTGGATTTCATTAACGCGCCTTTTGCTTTGGTTATACTACTTTTGATTCCTTTTTACCCGATGACGTCAGAAGAAGGGTAATGTTTTTCGAGCGTATGTATCTATGTATTGTATGTATACTTGCATCTATGTAAAATGTATGTTCATTTCTTTGGCATGCCCTATAGCTCAAACGGTTTGACGGATTTTAACATAACGGTGTCGTTGGATTCGTCTCAATTGTCGTAGTGAAATAGGTTGTATAATTTTAAAAAATGGTGCCTGAAACCGAATTAAAAGAGGTGTTAACCAGTCGTCTTTATTGTTTTTAAGGGAATATCGCTGGTTGAATGTTGAATTTGATAACAATTAGTTTAGGTGATTAAGATAAATAAATAGATTAAGAAAAATAGATATACTCGTTCATTTATTAGTTTTGGCTGGGAAAATAGTTTATTTTTGGGTATTGCTTATCGTATCGCAAGTGCCCTCAGCACGGCAATGTCAAGTGCAGTGGTGTGCGTGAAAGGGGCTGTCGAGTTTACGTGCTTGTTAATGAATGTCATTAATGCGTCTTGTGCTTTAATTTAAACTAATTTGATAATGATAGATGATTTAGATATAAATATAAAATATGTTAAGCTAATAGAATAATGTGGCTTATTTTTGATATTTTTACGTTACGATAAACATTAAATAATGCTGTAGCTGTAGGCATTTATAGTCATACTCGATTTGCCTGTGGTTTGAATTGACACACAATAACATAAGTACACAGATCCATAACAACCCTTTAAATTTATCGTTTAATCTATTTGCTCAGAAATCGAAACCCTGTACCTACCTACGTGTTAGACCAGTATAATGATTCGTACACTATTATAACTTTTTCACGTGTAATATTTATTTCAGAGAAATATTACAGATTAAATATATTGTATCACAGCTCAAATAAATATGTCACAGTTGCGAATAAGTAGTGTTGACTCAATTAACACAGTACTCGCTATTGATTATGCAAGAATTGTTCCTTGAACTACGGGCGACCCTGGCACTCGTGTGTACACGGACCCTACGAGTATGTATTTGTTACATAATTAGCAATAGTACATGTATTTCTGCATATATTTTCTTATAGGTACTTAAAATGAACTCATAGAAGTTTCAGCATAGTGTGAGTGTGTTGGAGTCAATATCAACAAGGTGTGTGTGAAAGATTATTTTATCTTTATAAAAATGTTCGCTTTTCTAATTTTAAGGTAGAATATTAGTTAAATTCTGAAGTGCAAGTGTTTGTAAATCATTAAAATTCAATAAAAACTGTATAATATACATGAATAGTATATTCAAAATCATAGATTTTTAAAAATGTTATTAATGTTTGTGATATAAAATAATTTAATGTGAACTACATAGCCGCATTTTAAATAATCAAGTTCTTTATATATATTTTTTACTTCGTAAATAGTTATGTCGAATGTCCGTATTTGGAATTGACTTAACGTAAACACATAGCCGCATTACTTAAGTTAAACGTATACGGCACGAACGTACGTTACGTGTAGGAATCACGTTTCGGAGTCCTGAAGGCGCCGCGCCGCACCGCAATGCAGCCCATTGCAGCTGTACGCGGCACTGCAACGAGCTGTTATGCCGTAGGGCTGACACTTTATTGAGTTTTACGTTACCTGTGTCATAAGCTGCTGTGTTCTGGCTTGTACTTATACGTATACGGCAGAAATGTAACGTGTAGGAATCATTTTTCGGAGTTCTGAAGGCGCCAGCCGTAATGCAGCACATTGCAGCTGTACGCCGCATTGTCACGAGCTGTGATATATACGATACAAGTGTCTCGTATGCTGCTGTGTTCTGGCTTGCACTTGAACTGAAACGTATAAAGCACGAACACTGAATAGCGTAATTTTACTGGCATAACATCATTCGGATTTATTTCATTATAACTGCATTGTTCTGCAATACTGATTATATGAGCAAAAACCTTAATTTAGAGTAGTAGATAGTCCTTTAGGTTAAAAACTTCAATACTCTTATTAGGAAAGTGACAACCCTAACGACGACGCCCGTCAGCCGCCATTACGAAAATTATATCACTTATTCAACGAAAACATTCCGTGTGCTCTTCGGCTCGGTGATTAGGGTTGCTACGAGCTTTTGTCGCGCTTTTTGTACCCAATTTCGGAAGTATACCCACATAGTTGGGGTATTTACTAAGGAACGGGAAATCATACGTTTGAGTGACTTGAATGACTTAAAAAGAAAATTTATTAGCCTTTTTGAGCGTAATATTTAATTTCCTCGGTTTCGAAACACCGTTGGTGTAGGTACACGAAAAGATATCTGTGTCGATTCGTCTGAATTGACGATCGTTATATGGATAAAATTTCTAAAAATAGAGAATTAAAAAGAAGTATATTATATATTGTCAGTTTGTTTTTACAATTGCGATAAATTCTCACATGCTTTGTTATTCTGATAATTTTACGATTACTTGCGAACCGGTAATTATCAATTAAAGATTGCAGTAATGGTCGAAGTTGCTTATCAGTTAATCGTCAACTGTTAATTCAATTAGCAGTTATCAATTCTCGATAATATTTGGTAACTTTGTGAACTCAAAAACGCTGTGAATCATTGCATCATGCGAAGTTATTGATATATTTATTCGATATGATGGATTTATTGAATAAAAAGGTATTTTTTATTATTTAATTGGAATTGAATGTTGAATATTAAATTGAAGTCCTATTTTTAATTTTATTAAACTGGGGCAACAATGCCGAGGTAGCTTCATCCGTAAAGAAAACAGTTCCTTTGAGATGTGTAATTACAAAGTATGAATATTACAAAGTTCCAGTAGCAAGTTTGTCAAATTATAACTGTTTGTGACCTTACAGAATGTCAAGTTTCTTTCATTATGGAGTATAGTATGTTATGAATAGATTCCGTTATTTTCCTTACCGATGAGTTTTAGTGAAATAAAGTCTCCCATAATCCAATTATTCTCGAAAGTATTGAGTATCGTTGAAGATTTGTCTTCGTGAAAAAGATTGCTTTTTAATTACGTGTTCGTTAACTGATTAATAAAATGATCGCCGACGCGTTATTTACATGCAGAAATTAATTATACGTTCGCAGTACTCCATAACTCTAAATTCCCATTCGAAAAAAATGCCTGACATTACACGATGTCTCTCAAGTACGAAATCGCTCTTATGTCATGCGAATTCTTGACCACTTGTAACTTCTCATACATTTAGCATCTTACGACTGGTTTACAGGCGGTCATACTTAAAGTTCTGGTAATAAGGTGCATATTACAATTATTTTTTGATTATTAACACGCATTTGTAAGTTGGTACCGTGGGTCGATGAACTGAGATTTGATAAAAGATAACGCTTATTTTTTGTTTGGCTAATGGCCACACGTTGCTCGGATATTCTAAGTGGCCTAACTACTTATTCAAATTCAACTCACTAATGCTCACTAAAATGCCTTGGGATGTAACTCGTATTTACATTTCGTGTTTTTGTTTCAATTCAATTTGGGCACTGTGATCTCATTGGTAGAGCTTGTGTTGGATTGTGGTCAGCGCTCAATATAATTCCATAGTTAATATCAGGTGATGTTTAAAAGTGGGTAGGATTATAAACAATTGTTTTAAATGTTAGATTAGGGATAGCAATAAAAGTATTAAGTATGTATCTACCTGCTTATGAGTAATTTACTTTTGTTATACGAGTATAATTGTGTCTATTACTTTTTGTTCATTGTTCTAACTATTAGCCATAAAAAAAGATGTTGTCAATTAAATGCTTCGATATCCTTTTTTGTTTACTTATGTAAATTGATTACGTGATGAGGCGCCCATTGAGATGGTAAAACGACTTGTTCAATTTTTATAGAGACTTGTAACGTAGGTATTGTTAATGTACATCTGTTAAAACTTGTCAATGGCCTTCGGTTTAACAACTTATTGTCATGTATCTAACGATATCATTATTAAATGAATCACAAACAAGCTTATTATTTTCAATGTTGTTGTCAAATCAATATTTTTTATTAAATGAATCAAAAACAAACTTATTATTTTCAATGTTGTCAAACCAATATTTTGGTGGTGTGTTGTTGGACCGCCATCTTGGAGCATCCGCCATATTGGATTTAGATTGAGGTCGCTATTTTATTTAAATCATGCAGTGTCATCAAAATTAAACCTGTATGAAAAATTCCAACTCAATCGTTCCCTGCGAACTGGTTTTAATGTTACATATAAGGTTTATTAACATATTATGTGAAATTAAATAAAAGGTCGTTATAATGAAGACGTTTTAAAAAGGCGTAGTGTAAAATATATGTATACTATTACACCACATCTATTTCTGCCTTATAACGGCAGTGTTAAGCATTGCTGTGTTCTGGCTTGAAGGGTGTGGCCAGGGAGATAGACTTAACCGAGGCGTTCCAACTTAGTCCTGCGGGGTAGCAACGCATTTGTGGTCAACCTCAGGTAAGAATCTGTTTTTATCCAGGGTTGATTATAAATGTCCATGGGCGGCAGTGGCCACTTACCATCAGGTGGACTGCATGCTCGTTTGCTATTCATATGTTATAAAAAATATAATGTTGAATATATG
>DWPV01007805.1:0-10453 GCA_018251915.1 Urbanus proteus proteus
TCATTGACTTTTAAATGACACTTCGAGTCGGCCATGTTTGTTTACTATTTAAGACAAGTCTAAAAAAATGGACTGTAAATACATTATCTCTATGATTCTTTCATATACTTTGCGATAATATAACACTAGCACTTTTAATACCATTTATAATAAACTAAATAATGTAATACAAATCAAGAAGGATGATGATGAATGATGGTCATGAAAACATCACACACTAAGTGAATACTAATTTTCAGCTACACATTTTGACACACCAATATTCATTCGGAAATCAACTCACTGTTGTCTCTATCCTGTAATCCAATCAATTATATTTTAGGCTATATGTACGGCCCATTCTAATCCCACAGCTGGGCAAGGGCCTCCTGGGCAAGAGGTTTATGTAGTATGACTAATCTGGCCTTGTATTTTTTTAAGCCAAAATGGCTGATTTAGTAAAAAAAATACTGTTATTTTACTCCTATATTTTGTGATTTATTCAATCATAAACCTTTTAAATGCACTGTTAAAGAAAAACAAAAAATATTCCAATTTTCTCCGCATCAATGTGAAAGTCAGATGACTTTAACAATAAATAAACAACATATTTTTTTATGTTAATAAAGATATGTGCAGTTGAATGAATGGCCAACGGAAAGAATTATTATTTTCTTGATTTTTACAGTGTTGAAAACTGGATCTGTGGTTATCTGAAGCATGACATTCACATTGCGTCACAAATCGTCAGTGACACACATTTTTCCCTGTTCTGAGTGTTTCAGCAATCAGTAGTATTGGATGGTTATTGGCCTGCGATGACGGCCGGATGTATTTTTATGCAACAAATGGAATAATAACTTCAGCAGTATGAAAACAAAATATTTTTCAATGACAATTCCATACAAGTGTGTATATGTTGATAGGTCAACTTGCATAATTTTTTGAAATTCTAAATTAGGTCTGTTCAAATTTATTAAATATGCTTATGTTATCCGAAAATTCCAACTAAAATAATAATAATATTGCAATTAAAAAGTATTTAAATACATAAAACAAAATCATTGTCACAGATAAAACTCAAAGTTTAAAATGGCTGCCCTGAAAAATGATAATTTTCAACTTGTCAACTTATTCACGCCTGGTACGGAACTGTTGTTGGCCCAAAAAGAAAGTGAATGTATCCACGGGCTTGCCGTTCAAGCTTAATTTCAGATTTCTTCATTTTTACTGTGAAGTTAGAATTATATTCATTGTGTAAAAACTGCCATGTGCCATACCAGCTGTTACCGCTAATGTTTGTGGGCGACTACTAATGTTTAATCTTATATATAGAAGAGATATAGAAACTCACATCACAGAGAAAAATGTGAGACAGGTGAACGGACAGTTACATGTAGGTAAATAGGTTAAACATTGTAAATTATAAAAATAAAATTTACTCACCAAAGCTGGAGTAGCTTTTTTCTTAGCGGCCGGTTCATCGTCATCACTGTCTGAAACCTTCCCACCACCTAAACAGTTACACATAATAATTATATTGTAAACAACAATCATAACTGAGTAGACAGACATACCTTTTCTGGAACACTAATGCTACACACCAATATACATCTAACGCTACTGTGTCCCAAGCGAAAAAATCCAATTAATAAATAATAGAATAGAAACAAAATGTTGTACATACATGATCCGAAGATCAGCAGCCCAACTCAAAAATAAAAATTTTATACCTGTTTTCTGCTTTTCATGCTCCTTCACATCCTCAGGCGGTATACCTTCCATACCATAAATTTCTATTTCTATATTTGACCTATTCGGTAAGGAGTTTGGTACTTTGTCTATAGCTTCCTTGTGAACCTGCAATATCGAAGCGAAAATTGATTGCATATTAATTTTGCCGACGGTCTTACCGTAAGGGCGGATATTTACGTAGTACTATTATAGGATCGCGATTTGGCGCGTAAGGCGAGCCAAAATATCTGCCACCGACTGAGTAGAAAAATCGGGGCGTGGGCGGGCGGCGCGCGTGCCAACTCCGCAGGGCTGACCTACCTGCATACAGTGTATTGACAACCCGGGCCCAGTGTACAGTTTCTTGTGACAAATATGACATTTGAAATGTTTCGCCTTTTGATGCTGAATCAGAATCTTCTCGTCGTCAAACTCCCTGTTACAATACCTGAGCACTGGGTTAAGGAAACGTACGTGTAAATTTATAAACAAAGAACAGTTTCACTTGAAAATAGGTCAACATTACTCGCGAAGGTCGCTAGATATTAGCGTGTCGCAACTTATTTCGTATTTATAAAGGATACCAGCACCACGGTTTCGATGCCTTCTTCTTCTTCCTGCCCATTGCAGATGCTACGAAAACACAAATAAAATCTAACAAACAACACTTAAATTCCTACACTAACTAAATAACTATATATCACAGAAAATTATATTAGAAATCTATAAAAAAATCATTAATCTTTAAATGAGGCGTCCCAAATGGCTAAAGCAAAGCAATGCAAAATGGCGGCGGACATAGAACTCGAATGAGAGAATGCGCCGTTGGCCTTTGTTTTGTCAGTCAACTGTCAAATAACTATATCAATGTTGGCAGATGTAAATAAAATAAATTTACATCAATATCATTAAAAAATAAATGATTTCATTTTTAATAATTATATGTGTAAATCTTTTAAAATAAATTACTAATGTTCGATTTACATTAAAAATGTATTGTTGCACAAACGAAAAACATGTACACAATAAAATATACCGTATACTGGCAATGAGTACTTTTCTGCCTGCCTGTTATTGCCAATATTGTCATTACAAAAATAATATTGAAATGATATTGAAACCATTGGGTGAACTTTTTTTTTCGTCTCTGTTTCTAAGCATTATTGCACAATAAAATATAAAAATAAATATTATTATTAGCTAATTAAATATGTTCAGTATGAAGGCAAAAAATTACCTATTATAATATATTATGGTGGTGGAAAATATATAGAGATGGCGTTTGAATCACAAATAAAAATATATATAATTACGATAACAATTTTATAGTACAAGCAAGTAATCGTCAAAGATCTTAGGACTGTTACTTAGATACCTATTGCCATGGGACCTTCCTAGTGCCATCTTATTATCAAAATAGCAAATGATCATGCACCTGGAACCCAGACCGTTTCAAGGAAACGTAATAAACTCGTATTCACTACGAGTAGCTGATAAGAGGCATGGTTGCCAAATATACGATTTAAATCAAATTTGTACAATATTAATTCGTTATTTTTTAGACGAGTAATTTTTTATATTTAAGCCTAACTATAAGGCAGACGGGCTACCGGATGGGATGTAGTCACCGTCCCCTATGGACATTGGCAATACCAGGGAAATCGCCAATGCAATTTGAAGGAGAACTCTTCTTTGGAGAGAGCAGGGTTCCGATTCCGATGGACGTTTCTTTATTTTGTATTCCGATACTAGGGCCAATTGAGTTAAATATTGTGTGATTATATGTGAACTATTTGGAAGTGTATTCTCTAAAAGTTGAAAATGACATTTGATCTTACGTGTAGGTTACTATAACGGAATGTAACGGAATTGTAATGACGCTGTAAATAGCTATTTCAAACTTACCTATCGTACAATTTAGTTAAAAAGTACGAAATTATGTCATTTTTGTAAGATTGAATTGGAATTGAAATTGGATTGGAATTGGCACTGTCTTCGTGACTAAACACGAGTACGATGTACCTACCTACGATGGTAGGTATATCAAGCCGTCCGTAATAGGTACGATATCTTAGAATCTCACTATCATGTTTTCACAAGAAAATGAACGAAAAAATATGGAATATGTAGTAAAAGTACCTTACACTTATAGTAGGAAGTACCTACCTAACGTTGAATTTAATTTTGTCAAAAACGGAAAGGTAAAATACCTACCTACTATTAGATGTGTATAGTAACAGCGTTTTAAACATAAATAATAAATAGTTGGGCAGTGCTAAATTATGTAAACAATAATGACAAATTAATAATATGTGTAGTAAACTCATGTCTCACGTTGTTTTGAGAGAGTTAATTGCAGACTATGCTGCTGTTCGTGGACAGCGAGGACACGAGATCATCAAACCTCAGATTTGCGTTGTCGATTCTGTGGCAGAAGTTACCATCGTGTACTTAGTTCGACTCCAGAGGCATCGCCGCCATATTTTTTTCTACGAAAAATAGCAGTGTTAAGCGCTGCTGGAACGGTGTGGAGAGGTATACTTAAACGAGGAGTTTTATGTAAATTCCCAGAGGAAGCAACACGTCTGTAAGTTCAGGTAAGATTTAGGTATCTGTGGATCAATAAAGACATTCATGGGCGGATGACATTTATAAAAAAATATGTTAAGAGCAGCACAATACAGGCATCAAACTAGTGAGATACGGAGGCGCAACGAGGATTAGCAGTGTATTTGCGTTCATCTTAGCGTTTTCTTATCACGTTATCAGAACTTTGACAACTACGAGTGTCTACGCATGGACCGCCAGCATGACATCCATGAGACGGGGGCGTGCTCGATCTTGCTGCTCTCATTGGTCGAGGATCTTGCTTTTACGTCACTCTTCTCACTCTAAGAACCAGTTCACAATACGCATTACTAAAGAATTTGGCGTATAACTACCTATTAGGTATGAGGTGGCATTTGAAGTTAGTAATCATGATTGTGATTTAAGGTTCATAAGTGTGTCAGTAATCTATTAATTGCTTGTCTGTTTACTACTTCTACTTCATAGAAATGTCATTTACAGTTTCATCATCTTTGGTTTCATCCGCATATTCATCCAAGTCACTTCTCTCCATCTGGTCGGCTCTCGTTGAAAATTATGCGTTACTAGTCGTTAAATATTATTAGAGACCATTTGGGCGGTTTGAAAACACTTGCTACTTTTTTATTTTTTTTTATTTTAGCTCTTCGATTGCAGCGAGATATTAAAACACAGTACCTAACCACACAATGAAGTTCCCCAGCCACAATTATAAATCGTTCCTAAAATCTATTTTAAAGAACGAAACTCTAGAGGTTTGATCTTTTAGGATTACTTATCGCAATTATGACTTAGTACCTATTTATTTCTAGTGCAGGACTTTCAATTTAGTTTCCAGAAGTAATATAGCATCCTAAATCTTCCACTTTCAGTATCCACTTAAGATTCGAAAGTTTGCGTGTTTGAACACTTGTTGAAGGTATACCATAAAATAAACACTTCGCAAACATATGTTGTGATTCACACGAAAATACACGTATGCACTCAGTGGGATCGCTTCTTTTCTGAGATAAGAATATTTGAGAGCATGACTATACCACGAGAGGCACGGCTGAATGTCACTCGGGATACACCCTTATGAGGATTAGTTTTATCATGTTTTCCTCGACGTATGCTTGAGGCGATAAATAATACTGATGATATGATGTGGAACTTGCAATTGATATGTGCTTAAGCCAGTGCTCAATGTTTGAGCACTTAATCGTTAATCAGTTTGTAATGGAAATGATACTATGGGTTAACGCTTTAGAATAACACCTTCCACTTACAATTACATATTTAAATTATGTTTTCTAAATTTCACGGACACTCGGACACCTCCAAACAAAACAAATGGATTAAGATGGTTAGGTACCTACACTAATAACAGTTGTTGGTTTAGTCTGGATTGTATATGTTTTTCTAACTTAGTACTCAAAATAGCAATGCAACTATTAACCACAACTATTTTTGTATAAAATGTAAGTAGCAGATAAGTGGAGTGTACCTGATTAGGTACCTGAGCGATCATTGCCACCCTTGGATATCTGTAACTCCATATAAAAAGGGTTATTTTCTGAAGGTGATCATGGACGTGTTACCACTCACGTAATCTCATATACATTATACATAATATGTAAGCCAGCTAAACCTATTCTTTTACGGTGAAGTTGAAAATAAGTCTGGCGGTAGTAGATACCACTCCAGTCGAATCATAGAAAGTTTTCCACATTTCAGGGGTAGGATTCGTGTTCTATTCAGTTCATGACACATTTTGATCACTGATCGACTAGATGACCGAATCCCAATGAAATGTACGTAGGTATGTTAGTAATTCTTTGGAATAATTTCAATAAAAAACAACACGATTCGAGCACGAATCATTTCGGATGTGGCTCATACATTATTTGTACAACGGTTATTTAATCAAGTCAAATGTTTGCATACCGTGTCAAAATACGTAAGCCTCTTTGTTTTGAGATGGAAATTCGCAAATATTCACATCAAATATTTAGACAATAACGCCCGCGAAGTACCTACAACATATTTTAAAGATCGTATGTTATGTATTCTTCGCGCGTTATTTTCTACAATAGCGTGACAATGTAAATTAGATACTCTTATGACTTATTATATCTGAATACTTTAAAAGAAAGAAGAAAGACAAGAAAATATAATAATATTTAATCTGCTGCACATGTTAATAAAAGATTTAAAAATATAAATATACATTAAAACAACGATACCTACGTAATAATAGAATGATATATACTCGTATAAAGAAGTTTCGTAAATATTTTCCAAACGTACAAACTCCAAACATTTATAGAAATGCTTATGTGATATGGATGTATTTTTAATAAACTTTTTATTCACAAAATATAAGCATCAAAATTTGTAAAAACGTATCTATTGAAATGTTCAAATACTGAGGCAACATAATTCGCCGAAATTCCACCTGTGTCATTTTATAGCTGAGCAAATTCTGTTATACTCAAGCTAGTTCTATAAGTTCTATTACCTACTTTTTGTTTGTTCCGGGATGGCTTATTTGTATAACAATTAAGAAAGACCTACTTATAATTAAGACTACTTATAATTTGTATTGTTTTAATAGGCAAAAAAATATTTGCGTGGTTTGACTGTGGAAGCAACAAATGCCTCAAATATTGTATTCCCTAATAATACCAACATTAATCACTGCTTCGGGTAGGAAAGAAGAGGAAGTATACGAGACTGACCAACTTAAGGTAGCCAAGGCAGGGTTTCAACCTTCAGATGTATGCATAGCCGGATTAACCATAAGGCAAAGTAGGCAATTGCCTAGGGGCCCACGTCCAAAAGGGGCCCATACACGAAAAAAAAAATGTAAGTAATTATCCAAATCAGTCCATGGCAGAGAAATCGAGTGACGTCCATAAAAATACGTCTGAATTAAGAAACTCCTCCATTTTTGAAGTCTGTTAAAAAGGCAAAGGGCCCTGAGTATCGACCTGCCTAGGGCCGCCCACAGGGTTAATCCGGCTCTGGATGTATGCATGGTAGCAGTTGTTAGATACTCACCGTGGTGCATGGTCGTTAACTATTTCTATCGTACTTTATTTATCATCTTCAACCTTCCCTTTATCAAGGACAAACAGGGAAGAAAATCTTGTAAGCTGTCATTAATTGAGATAAGTTATCAAGAGCAAAACGTACCTACGTCAGTTGATCTTGAATAAATCTTGAAATCAGTGATATGGCAATTTTACTTATAAATGCTATTTTTATTTACAAGGTTTAACACAAGGTTCGATTATTGTTTTATATAAACTTATTTGCTTCATGGACATTTTGAAAATGATCTCATTATTTGACATCCAAATTACTAGTACTTAATCAGCAAATTACTGTGTCATAGAAGGGTGAACCGACTAGTGTGCCAGTCAGTATTCTAGCATCCGAAAGAATTCTATTTGATGTAGACATAAGTACATTTAATATTTCAGTTTGAGTTATAAGTAGGTCTGTGTGTTGAATTGATCTTGTGTGTCTACGGCTAGCGTTGTAGCGAGCGTCATGAGCGCCTCTCTGCCTTCTGCTGGTCAACCCCTTCTCCCAAATGATCTCTCTCCGTTCAAATCCTGCTTTGGGCAGGCTAAATTTTAATACGGATTACATGATTACTATGCATTTAGGCTCTCATCTGGCTACCACCCCCCAGGCCCTTAGCTACGACGTCCTCTACGGCTTTCGTAACTCAGACTAGTATAGAAGTGCCTAATAACATAACTTATATTTATTTTCACACATGAGACGAGGTTTTTCTAAGTAAAGTTTTTTATGTATTTCTACACTACTCTTAAGTAAAAAAACTATGTAGGTACTCACTTGATAATACATTTAATAATACTTACTTTCATGTTTTAATTATTATCGCTTCTATATTTTTAAACATACCGGCAGCTAATTGATGACTTGCCTACTGGCTTATAAATTAATTGTATATCTTAAATTACATAAAATCTAAAAAACCTGTCAAGTGAGTGTAATTCCCCGCACAAATTAGGGCTCATTTGCAATGGTGGTCTATAATATCTTTTACATACATTATTTACACTTTTACATTTACACTTACTATTACCTAAAGTAAATAAAAAAATGTGTAGTAACGCAATAGAATAGGTAGAATACCTACTTTTCTCTTTTCAGAGATCAGATTTATTTAGCAGATTTAATACTTCTGCATATTTTTTTAACGCTAACAGAAGAAGTACTATGTTCTACGACTTGTACCTACCTAAGTATAAAGAAGATAAAGTTCCTATGGCTAATTATTTAGCTCATGATGAGGCCTAAATGGCTTCATATAATTTAATACATAGATTAAGATACCAGAGCTTTAAGAGCAGACCAACATTTTTTAGACAATTTTGTTTCGTCCATTATACCAAATATTACATATTCAATGATAGAGTAAACACTTAAAAGATAGAGCTTAGAGCTTTACAATTCCTTCAACGTATAAATTATATATAAACAAACCGGTAATTACCAAACATAGCCTTAAAATAATATGTTTGTTATTCTAGAGGAACATTTTCCTTGTACAATAAACATGATTCTGAACCGTTACGACAAGTCTCAATGTCGAATTGTATACAAGATAATACTTAAGTAAACCTGCATTTATAAAAGTAGGTACCTGCTTACAAAATGCAATAAATAGGTATTTTTACAATTATTTGTCACACAACTGCCGGAATCGGAATCCGATTGTCTCGATTGTCTCGACTCCGACTCCGACTAAGACTCCGACTGCGACTACGACTCCGATTCCAATTCTGATTCCTATTCCGATTCCGATTATATGGAGTGGAGCTAGCTAGAGTTGCATCCCATTCAAGCGACCCCCTGGTTCCAGGGAACGGGTGTCATACCGTTAGGTCTCTTGCCATCGTCACATGCGATACCATTCTGCTCAAGAGTAGCCGTCAGGTTTACGGTGACAAGGTCCCTTCGGATGATGCCGTTGACGCACGCGTGACGTGATAGGCGACCTGCGGCTGCAGGTCAGTCCGTGGTGGCCATACTGGATAACGTTGATGACAGGGATGACATAGAGACAGGGATGAAGCTAATTTATTTTTAAACCTAACTAATCACAGGCAAACAGAAATAGAAAAAGATAAGTTGCCCAAAAATGTCCCTAAATTAAAAGATTGTAATGCACACACATAAACTACCTCATTAATAAGACACTTGTGGTGCATCTTATTAATAAGATCTTTGGTACAATGTGAAGACGCCAAAAAAGCGGGTAAGGACATACTGGAAATTTTGCGAAAAATAAATAAATAAACCAGATTATAAATTAAAATTAAAACCTGTACCTTTATATTTACCTACTTATACCCTATTTACCACTGTATTCGAGTCTGCAGAGATAATATGTATTGCCATGAGCCCCGTCACCATACCGGTCTGCCGTGCAGTGAGTCCCGAGTTCGGTTCCCGCCTAGACAAATATCTGTATGAATTTAGGTTTCTGTTCTGGGTCTGGGTGTCTGTGTATACGTCTTTGTGTGTCATTGCACCCACGACACAGGAGAAAATCCTACTGTGGGGCTATGAGCTATATAAAAAAATCTGTTATTATTTTGACCAAATTTGATAGTTATTATTTATAATGACCAGTAACAGAAAAATAAAAGTCAATTGTATTTTTTCGTTAAATTTAATTTAATTTGTGAAAATATTATTTAACGCAAATTAAAATACAAAGAAGCTATATTTAACTACGCATTTGAAGTATTAGGTATATCTTATACGTGTGTCAGATTATCTAATAGATAGCAATCGGATGTGCACTAATTTTGACTAAAAATTAAAAAACAGGTAATAAAGGGGGGGCGTCGATATTCGCAGCCGAAATCTATACATCTATACATATTAATAAAATTGAAGTGTTTGTTTGTAATTTCAAAATAACAATTTTTACTAATTGAAAATATACACGATGCCTATAACGAATATGCAATTAAAAAATTTTTGGCTATCTGTCTGTCGGTCTGTCTGTCTGTCGGTCCGTCTGTTTGGCTGAGCTAATTTTTTGAGCGGCTGGACCGATTTTGACGGGACTTTCACTGGAAGGTAGCTATAAGTCTAAGGCGTAAAGTAGGCTACTTTAATTTTT